>RQTK01000915.1:115532-117731 GCA_003991915.1 Elysia chlorotica
AGGGTTACAGTTGTTTTTCAAACTGATTTTAATTCGGTACAAAACCCCTCCTAGACACCAATCTCTCTCTCCCCCCCTCCCTCCCTCTATCTTCCCCCTCTCTCTCTTTATTTCCCCCGCAAATCACCCTCACCCCCACCCCCATTAAATTATACAAAAGCCGCAGCTGTGTAAGAAGAGTCAAGTAATTACGCGCAATGTTACTAGAGCTGAACCAGAAGCCCATAATTGAAAATGGATCCGTATATCTATAATTCTATAATTCATTCATAGAGATAGCCTTGCTTTATGGCCCTCCAATCTTGCCAGCTAATGAGTTTTTTTGCTGTAGAAGTTAATAAACTGTACACTGAATTTAATTTAATGTTGTTTTTTTTGCTACATGAGCATGCACACTAATTAATGCGAGTGTGTCGCATTTAATTTAATGTGAAATGCAGTGTCATATTGGGGGTTATCGGTTACGATCATTGGTTATCAGATATAACTCATGATTCGGAAAGTTAAGTACAGTTGTGCAGGACACTAAAAAAAAAAATTTAATCTAAAAAAATGGCCTTGAGAGGAATACGTGCGCACTTTCACTTTTGAGCTAAAAAAAAAAAAATTAAAATTAAAATTAGTCTTATGAGTTTATAAAAAAATGATGCTGATGCCTGTCCAATCCACTGTTCAACAGTTAATAGCTTAAAACATTAATACTAGTAGTTTTATACATTTTTAAAAATAAAGACTCTTCAAGCGCCTGTCTACATTGTGTGTGCATGTGTATGTTTATGTTTTTTTTTTCGATAACGTTCGATAAATAAGTATATATATATATATATATATATACTTATTTATGTAGAGAAAAAGTTAAGTAGAAACCTGAATCTTACTTGTACAGGTTATTTCATAAAAAAAACTACCTCTTAGGTAAATTGGGATGTTATATGAAAAAATAAATTAGCATAATTATTATGATACCCATTTCAATAATTATGAAACTTATTGACAGTACTTAGTTATATTCACGTTCAATATAACCCCTATCTGCTTAATTTGGAAAGGTGTCAGGTGTGTTTTAGGGTGGGGACTGGGGTGGATTGGGGGGTTGGGGGAGCAGAATCCGACTTAAGTAATAAAGCACTCGCCTTCTTATCAGTCGCCCACAAGATCTAGAAAAAATAATTTCCAGGGTTTCGTCCCCTTATGGTATGTTGGATGTCATTAATATAATTATGACTTGCTGAGACAGAAATCCTGAAATCTCCGCTCTGTCTACGTGCACAACAGCACATATATGAGGCAACCTGGGTGAGTCAGGCAAAAGTCGCTTACTCAGGTTTTGAGATAGAGTTTTGTAAACATTCAAAGATACTGCAATATATTTACTTTTTTTTTTTTTTTATTAATTTTTTCAAATTAAATTGAATATCTCTTGTCTCTTGTTCTAAAAATGATAATTATGATTTTTTAGCCTCTCAAAGTGCATTTAATGCTTTTTAATTGAACACACGCCAAAAGTCAAATTTTCAACTTGTGCGTGCGTCACCCTGGTGGCTACATATGACGTACTGAGACACAAGTCCTGCACATATATGTGGCAGTTGAAGGGTAGGGGGGCGGGGAGTAACCTATCCGCAGTACAGTACAGATGCTGATAATAAACCAATCAATCAAACCTATCGACTTTTAATGTAAATCTTACATTTGTCATTACCAGGAAGGTATCATATATATATATATATATATGTGTGTGTGTGTGTATATTGAGTAACAGATAGGTAGGCAGAGAGGTTCTAATTTATGGATACATAGGTAGATACACACAAAGACAGAGATTTCTATACCTATGTGCAGATGAACCGATAGATGGGTAGATGAAAAAAAAAATATTAATAGAATCGCAAAAGGCTCGAAGACGGCTCAACATATAAGTAGCAAGGCGATTTGGTGCCTCTGCATCTATAAGTCGAGGGTTCTAATCCCACAAAGTGCAATCAATGTTTGGCCATTTTATTAAAAGCCTACCTCTACCACAATGGAAAAATACATAATAAAATTCCAGATCTACTCATAATTAATCCAGTGGTCGGCCTCTCCTTAAATCTAGTAGTAGTAGTAGTAGTAGTAGTAGTAGTAGTAGTAGTAGTAGTAGTAGTAGTAGTAGTAGTAGTAGTAGTAGTAGTAGTAGTAGTAGTAGTAGTAGTAGTAGTA
>RQTK01000915.1:120470-169770 GCA_003991915.1 Elysia chlorotica
GTTGGCCAAACTTACATCAGTTTAGTTTAGATTGACTTCACTCCACCCCCCTCCTCTCTGTAATTAAAAACTGAAAAAGTTTGTATTATCGGGATAGCATTTCACTAGCTGGCACAGTTTAGATATTTTATGTTAATGTTAAGTGCGATGAATTGGCAGGGAAATCGTGTGTCATGGTGTTTGAACTGCGTTAAGATCATAAAAAATAATTATACCACATTAAACGTAAACACGTTCAGGGCATGTTTTAATTTGGTGTCTCGGCGTGTACCCTTAGAGGTCTCAAACTGTCTCAATGAGACTCCACACAAAACTAAAAACTAAGTGTTAACTTTCTTGTAAGAAAGACTCACGTTGTAACCATGCCCGGGGCAGTTACATAAAAAGAATATAAAATTGACCAACAGCTACTATGCCAGCATTTTATGTATATAAATTAGTACTGTACAGCACCAGTTTTTGAACATGGACCAAAAACATTATTTTTTTATGCCCACATCAAGTTCAAGTACTTAGTCACATCTATTATACATAATTGTCTTCGTCTCAAACTTAGACATGCGATCACACCCAAACCTTAAAATCCCAAATTTTACAGTAAAATTACAAATGGGCCAGACAATTTTAGAGTCATAAAACTAACAACACCAAAAGCCATATCAATTTTTAATTAATCAATGTTATCAACCATAATTATCAATCTATCTTATTTTCACCGCGACTAGAAAATATAGAAAAAATGAGGTGAGTTCAACAGCAAAAGTAAAAAAACCTTCACACATGTATGGATTGTAACGTAAATGGAATTTTTTTTCGATTTTGAACGTTTTAAATTCTGAATTTTTTTGGAGAGATTGCAAACATAGATAACCCTTAGATTGGCAAGGATATAACCTACTAGGCCAAGGCCTATCTGGATGTAAATCTAGATCTAAATAGACATAATAGTGTTCTCATTCTTTTTTGTAATATAATGCTCATTTTCGTGCCCGATCCCGAATGACTCTCAATGTAGTCATGCTCATTAATTACGATTGTAATTAATGATTTTTCCGTTCAATGAACGGGGTCTCATCTTGATTTTTCTATTTATCACTTTTCAATTTTTTTAAGCGCGCAAATTTTACTGTGCACACACTACTGTTTTCTAAGAATGTTTGACTATTTATGAAAACAATTTATGTTCTGTAAATGCAAGTTTTCTTATGACTAGAAAAACAATTTCTAAACAAAAGATTATATACTGCTTTCAAAAGCAAAACGAGAAAATATACCAAGTGTTTACATACTAATTTGAGTTTTACCACTGAAAATTCATCTGTAATCTTTCTGCTTCGCCCCTCCCACTAGAACACGAATCGCGTGGGTTCTTAATCAGTCTTATAATATTTATAATAAAAATAATATATTGCATTTATATTGCGCACTTCCATGAACTATCATGCTCAATGCGCTTAAAGACTTCTGTCTAATCGGGTCACTTAAACGACAATTATTTTTTGTAGCAAAGAAAATCAGCGAAAACAAAGGTATCGAACAAGACCAATCAACACTAACCCTTTAGATTGCGCTCAACACAATTTTTTTCCTAGTAGATATTATCAACAGTTTTAGACAGCTTTGGAGAAATCTGGCGATCAAATTATTAAATAAGATGAGTGACGGGATCTTAGTTCAATTTCTCATAGGTTACGGCCACGGAAGATGTCATACAGAGACAGCCACATTCACTTACACCGACAGAGCGAGAATGGCTACCAGGACTTCTGTCAAATCGGGTGATATTGCACTGAAACCTATCCAACCACTAAGGAACGGTGGTGGGTTTGCTCAAAAGCAAGATCAAACCACGGTCTTTCGAATAGAAGCCCAGTGTTCCATCGCTCTATTAAGCCAGCTCGCCCCATCTTAATATTGCACGCCCCATCAGGGGAAAGAAATACTACTTGTGATTGATATGTAATTAGGTTTGTCGGACTAAAAATAATATCCTAAAAAAAGTTTGCTTCTGAATTGATCGATGTCTGTACCTTGTGGCACGATGAGTAATAATTCCCGATATCCCTGCTTTGTCTCTGTGTGACATAGGATGCCGTTTCAAAAATGTCAGAGTGAAATTGTCCGCTAGAAAATTAATCAAGACAGAGAATCCCAAACGAGGGGCTGAGTATAAGCAAGTTAGCCAAGGGAGATTAATAAATAAAAAACTTAAAGCTTTACTTGTTACAAAAATGTTAGTCCCCTTACATGCTAAAAGGGAAATAACTCCATGCAAAGTAGAAAATACAGAAACCAAGCAGGGGTGAAGGGGTACAGCTCTGGCACTCTCAGGGTTGCCAGCCCACCGACACCACATTGTTGAGGTACCTAACGCCTGTACCTCTGAGGTCGTAGCACTGTTTAGACAACTTCCAACAAAGCTTCCCTGTCAGCTGTCAATCATCAATCCGGTGTGTCATGGGAGGAACCACATCAGACCCAAGGCATAAATGGCGATGTTGTGCTTAACGCCATAGCATGTGGACATTGGCCGTTGTACGGGCCTTAACACCGTTAAGGATTGGAGCCAGTTCCCGACAAAGTTACCCTCGCCAGGTGACATTGATCTAACATAAATATGGATCCGTTACAATACAGTTTACATGTTAAGAATATCATCGCAACTTTACTTGTAAGGTTTTTTCTGAATGTCGAGAGTTATGGACTTTTCTGTACAATTATAGTTATAACTTTATCCTATTTAAATAAAATATTACGTGTAAGTACAACATAAAACTACATCCGTAATTTAACTTTGTTTTAAAACAATTGATATTTATTTAGTTTTATATCAACTTAAATTTTCTCCACGGCCCGGGGCTACTACTTGCCACTAAATCTTAAACCCCTGTCTTGTGTCAACAAGTAGTCACCCATAAACCTGTGGGTTTTTGCCTTTGGTAGTTTGTATATATTTTCAGAACTAGATTTATTTTGAACATAAGCAGAGAGTTATGTTAAAGTAAAAGAATTCGACTGCTTTACATACTGAATCTTTGCAGACATCAGTAAAAAATGAACTCGGTTTCGTTCTGATAGCTTTTGCCTGGCGAAAGTATTGGTCTGTTTTTTTTTTTTTACTTGTTTATACTAATAAATACATAAATAATCTCTTTTTCTAGTTCATCCGCTCTCTTTCTATGGATCTATGCATATTTTCTGCCTTTCCTTAAAGCTTTTGAGTTATGATCTTGGGGTATCCCAAGTTCATTTCCTGGTTTCTAAAATAAAAAGATTTACACATTCGGGTTACTGGATTTCTAGTAAATGAACTGTCATCAAATAGGACAAAGGCCAAGATTGAAATTTTGCTCTTTCTAGTAATTCTCTCTCTATCTGTGTGTGTGTGTGTGTGTGTGTGTGTGTGTCTGTCTCACACTGTCTCTCTCCGTTTCTCTCTCTGTCTCTCTCTCTGTCTGTCTGTCTGTCTGTCTGTCTCTCTCTCTCTCTCTCTCTCTCTCTCTCTCTCTCTATCTCTCTTCCTGAGTTCCTTTCTTTGTGTCCTTCCCTTTTCCCATGAATAGCGTCTTCATCAAAGTGCACATTTCTACAAGTAATTTTTTTTTCATTCATTGGTTTGAGGACGGATGTTTCCAAACTAATAACAAACTGATCCGAAAGGCATTTATCTTCAACATTAATTTTATATTTTGAACACTGTCTAAGTTTTCAATTAAAACTCAGTCCAGAATGTATTGCTTCCGATGTGTCGGCTTATCAATAATCTGATAAAAGTTTTGAGATGATACGATTGACTTTACAACTTAACACCAGGGTCATTAATAAAGGAGGTACATGTAATAATACTTATCATAACAATGATGAAGATTGTTTTTATAATCTACATGTAATAACATTAACGTAGCACTTTTTAATTTATACTGAACCAATATAGTTCTGAAAAAAATAGAACTAATTTTTTTAAAGAAGTCATGTTTACTTGGTACAATGAGACAAATCCTTATCTGCAGCTTACCTCGCATCTGATTAACCCCCCCCCCCTCATCCCCCCTTCCTCCCCCCCCCCTCTCCCTCCCCTCCTGTTTCTATTCGACTGCTTTACCTACTGAATCTTTGCAGACATCAGTTTCAAACTCAACCATTCGACCAATCGTGTGTCCCCACAACCAAAACAAATAAAAGCAAATGAAACGCAGAAAAATGTTTGTATTCAAAACTAAGTTTATTCACTAAAACTCTTTCATCCTTCATACGTTGAAGTGTAAATGTCCAGTTCCTTCAAAATCTACCACATTCACACACACCCATATGCACACACAAACATCTTTTGGTACCGCTCCCGTTCCATCCTCAAATTTCAAGAGTGGTCTAATTTTAGCTTAACAGATACAAATGCACATGGCAATATGACAGACCATTTTCGAGCTTCACACCCGACTTAGGCTCATATGCAGACATCGGTTGAGAAAGCATCTCTTGTAAGTCATCATAATTATAGAGGCTCTCATGGACTTTTGCTAGTACTTGAAATCCTGTTCTTTATTGTAGGTGTTAAAACACAACAACAACAACAACAACAACAACAACAACAACAACAACAACAACAACAACAACAACAGCAGCAGCAACAACAACAACAACAACAACAACAACAACAACAACGACAACAACAACAACAACAGCGGCAGCAACAACAATAACAGTAACAGCAACAGCAGCAGCAGCAGCTAATAAAACAACAACAAAGACAAAAATAGCAACAAGACGAAAACAATAGAAAACAGCAACAGCACAAAAAACCCTCATCGCTTCACTATCAAGAACAATAGCAACAAGACGAAAACAATAGAAAACAGCTGCAGCAATCAACACAACAAACAAACCACATCAAAGGTTAAGGCTATACAAATCCAACTCTCAAAAATGTCTTCGCTTCGCTAGCAAGTACAAGGTCAGAATTGTTTCCGGGGCCAAAGGTCTTGCAGGTTGCAGGGTCAGAAGACAAGGTCGCGGCGCGGCACTCCTTCTGGCGGGCACACAAGGTCACGCATCTCAGGTAAGAGGTCATTCCGGCCTCTGCGAGTACTGACCTTTGACCTCCGAGCTGGTAGCCGGTAGCGCTGCGGCCCTCGATCTCCGTGGTTTTGGCTGTGCAGGAGAGAACAATAAGGCAGTAGTTAGAAACAGGTAAAGGATTTAGACGTCCGATTTACAATGCATTATGATACTAAAGTACCAGTTGTAAAATGTAAAACTCTACTTTCTTTTCAAACTAGGGGTTAGGGGGGAGGGATAGATAGATAGATAGATAGATAGATAGATAGATAGATAGATAGATAGATAGATAGATAGATAGATAGATAGATAGATAGATAAATAGATAGATAGATAGATAGATAGATAGATAGATAGATAGATAGATAGATAGATAGATAGATAGATAGATAGATAGATAGATAGATAGATAGATAGATAGATAGATAGATAGATAGATAGATAGATAGATAGATAGATAGATAGATAGATAGATAGATAGATAGATAGACAGACAGATAGATAGAGAGAGAGATTTAGATAGAGAAACCCCGCTGTCTATAGATAGAGCACCAAACCAACCAACATACAGCGGTTATAGTTGCCGCAGAGGGCCACCCTAGGGGCGATGCCGTCAAACAGGCGGAGCTTGCCCACCCTGGTGATTCGGGCGTACAGAGGCTGGTCAGTGCTGGCCGGAGGATCGTCCCACCCCCAGGGCGCGTCTGAGGCGGGTAGTGACCCGTCCTCCCATCGAGGCACGTCTCCAGGCAGGAACACCAGGCCGATATAGATGCCGCCTTGGTTCTTCCTGCAATGCAAAAGGAACAATGTATTAAATGTAGCCGTTACTGTGCTGACGTGCCAAACCACAAACTCAACTGTCCACTGCAATGGAAAAGGAACAATAATAGGCGTTACTATGCTGACGTGCCAAACCACAAAACTCAGTCAACTGCAATTGAAAAGAGGGCGGGAGTGTGTGTGTGTGTGGGGGGGGGGGGGGGTTGAGTAGAGTAAAAGTTAAGTTATGTTGTTTAACGTTTAACGTCAGCTTTATATAGGCTATGTTGTGGACGAGTTCCGAGACTAAGATCTGGCAATTTCATGTGCTGGTACACACGAGACAGGGATGGGAGGCATGAAATGGAAAAGGAACAATATAGCCGTTACTATGCTGACGTGCCAAACCACAAAACTCAGTCAACTGCAATTGAAAAGAGGGCGGGAGTGTGTGTGTGTGGGGGGGGGGGGGGGTGAGTAGAGTAAAAGTTAAGTTTTGTTGCTTAACGTTTAACGTCAGCTCTATATAGACTATATTGTGGACGAGTTCCAATACTAAGATCTGGCAATTTTATGTGCTGGTACACACGAGATAGGGATGGGAGGCCTGGACTCCTGACTCAGCCGTTCACATCAAATTGAAACCCACGCAACCAGTAGGGTGGAAATCGCTAGAGTGGGACTCGAACCACGGACCTACTGCGTCGGAAGCCAATGTTCTAACCCAGGGCAACCACCCTTCCTCGCCCAACCCACTCTGGGGTAAGTAGAAGTTGAGGTTGAAGTTTAAATAGAGCAGATGGAAAAGAAGAGATGTCCTTTCCTCGCCGTCTCAGTTTCTGCCTGTCTTAACCAATCACCTTTTTCAGTCTCTGGCATCCCCCCTCGCACCCCCCTCTCTCTCTCTCTCTCTCTCTCTCTTTCTATCTCTCTCTCTTTCTCTCTCTCTCTCTCTCTCTCTCTCTCTCTCTTTCTGTATGTTTTACCATGCCAGTCTCTCTTTCGCTCTCTCCCTCACGCCGTTACAGTCTCCCTTTCTTTGTCTTTGTCTTAATCTATCTTACATTGTCTGTCTATCTCATACCACCCTCTATCTTTTTATCTCCTAGATTGGGGATGGAAAAAGGGGGGGGGTATGTGAGAATTAAAGAAAGAGTTTCAAAAAGTGACAAGCTGAAATGCTACGCTTGACGTCACATATAACTCGTAAGTTCAACGTCGCGGTAGTTTACAACTAGTCGTTAGCCTTCTCATTCGAATCGTAGGCTTACAATGACGTTGTACTTACGACACAAGGTGTACACATTTAACTTCTTCGGTAGACCTACATCCATCGCCTCGTGTGCTTCAAAAATAGCTAAGAGGTTGTTAACGTGCATCTTGTGTGTACATTTATGATGCTTCGCTTTACCTTTGAGTCGTCCCTTGAATCTATCTATCTATCTATCTATCTATCTATCTATCTATCTATCTATCTATCTATCTATCTATCTATCTATCTATCTATCTATCACTGCGCGCACAGAAAACGTTTCCTGTTGTAAAACAGAAAGAACTAGTCGCCTGAGGAGAGCAACAGCTCGGAACTCCGGAGTCGCGACAGGTAAGTAATTTTATTATCTATCTATCTATCTATCTATCTATCTATCTATCTATCTATCTATCTATCTATCTATCTATCTATCTATCTATCTATCTATTATCTATCTATCTATCTATATATCTACCTATCTATCTATCTATCTATCTATCTATCGATCTATCTATCTATCTATCTATCTATCTACCTATCTATCTATATATCTATCTACTCACCAACAAGGATAACTACCTACCTATCTATCAATCTTTAAGTGTTAGGGACTTACCAAAAGCCATAAGTAAATTTCTTAGCGTAACTGAATAGTCAACCATCTATCCATCAACCTATTAACCCTTTAGTGTCATACTTACCAAAAGTCATATGTGAACTTCCTGGCATAGCTATAAGCTTCTGGCGTGGCAATAGACGCAAGACCATCGTACCCGGATTCGATGCAGCTGCGGGCGCCATCTTGTGCCTTCTGTTTTGTTTCCACCAGGAAAAGGTCATAGGTCAAGGAGCCTGACCCGGAACAGGAAGTGAAGAGGAAGGCGACGGAAATACATGTACATGTACCAAAAGCCCACCACTTGTAATCGATAAGCCTACCCATCGCGGCGTATATCTACGTTCTTAGAGGGTATCCTGTAAGGCTTGGGGTTTCTGAGAAGAAAAAATAATGAATGAATATGTACAAATAAGCATTTTTGTGTTGGTAGCTAGCTTTTTGTTAAGCACTGGCGCCCTTACAGTATTTTGACCCTATACCTAGCCTCCTGAGCAGAAGATTGTTTCTAAGCCCACAATGTCTATCATCAAAGTAATTATGTATTCACTGGTGTTTTACTGTGTAGTTCTTCATCCATTCTATGTCTAGATCTACCTGGTTATCAAGTGGTGTTACGGTGTTCAGTAAGAGAAATCTCCACTGTTTAAGCGGTGTCTCGTGCTCAAAAAGTTGATTAACCAGATTGAATCAAGTCGAATGTACTAATTTTGAGCTAAAGTCTTCTGTACTTAGAAAAACTACACTATGATAAACTCTTTCCACCACCCCTCCCCCCCCCCCCCCCACCCCCCCCCCCCCGCACCCAACACCACACCCCACTTCCCGAAACAATAACTCTGGTTCTCGAAAGGATTTAGCTTCCATTTTGTTCAACCTGTAAAAACGCATTTGACGTTTTCAGCACACTGTTAATTTTTTGAAATGTCAAATCTCGGACTTGTGTCTGACCCCCCTGGTTTTTTCGCAAAATATTGTGTTCTCTATTCACCAACATTTTTCCAGAATAAGACAAAAAAACATCTAGAATCTTGTATGAAGAGGTCGACGTGAAATAATATGTCAGATCTCCCTGTTTTGGACGTTTGTTGTACATTACGAAACCCTCCTGCAAGTCCAGTCTTTTATGTCATCAAACCAGTTTCTTATTGGTCTTCCGCTGTATTTGGTCATCTTTGTTCTACTCTTAAAAATATACCTACACAAAGCGAATCATGGCGTTTCAGATGACCGGCTGTTTTGTTTCTGCGTTTTTCAAATAAATCGCGCCTTACTTTCAGTATCAGACATACTTCTTCACTTGTACACAGTTTTAAACACATAATTTGACCAAACTTGTATGCTTTGTCAACTGGTTAGGTTGGGAGCTCTTCAAGATCACCAATGAAACAAAAACGAAGATTTATATTAGCACCAACTCATTCAATTCGATTGCTTTGTACTCCATAATCACCGTATCAAATAAAAAATTCAGTTTTTTCCCTTGTACTCTAAATCTTAATATTTTGAACAGAGATAGCTATGCTCAAAACTATGATATTCTGATGGACATAAACGGGCTGTGTTCATATTTGAACCAGGAAAGCTAGAACTACCGATCAGATGGCTGTGGCAAGGCTATGTAGATAACTAGGTTTTGCCATAAACAATCTACCTAGAATCTATCTATCTATCTATCTATCTATCTATCTATCTATCTATCTATCTATCTATCTATCTATCTATCTATCTATCTATCTATCTATCTATCTATCTATCTATCTATCTATCTATCTATCTATCTATCTATCTATCTATCTATCTATCTATCTATATATCTATCTATCTATCTATTTATCTATCTATCTATCTATCTATCTATCTATCTATTTATCTATCACAAACTGGGGTTCCCGTTCATACGAACAGTGGAATAGTATGCAAGTCGATTCTTTTTGAAAGGAGAACTTTTCGACCCCTTGTCATCAGTTAATACATTTTGCTTTCTCCTTTTCTTCATTTTTTGTTAAATTAAATTATCTCTTCTTTTTTATTTCTTTCTTTCTCTCTTTTTTACTTTTAATTTCTTTTCTCTCTTTTTCTTTTTCTTTTTGTGTTCTCTATTGAGTTAAACGCCTCCTAGGTTCCCCTAGAGAATCCTGTACGGTGGACTTCTTTCTATATATTCTTTTTATTTATAGCTACTCTATAATTGCTGCTACTGATGGAAAGATTTTACTCCTTGAAGCTCAAGATTTGTAAAAAAAATCAAGCTTAATCACATCCAAATGCGTGTTCGGTAAAAATGTTAATTGGTATAATCTTTGCATAAGTTAAATGTTTTTTTTTAATTTAATGCCAAATGTCTCCTGTACAACTTTTCTGTTTAAAGTAAGTTTATTTTTACTAACATTTAATAAATAAGCTAAATGTAGATCTAGATAGACTGCTCAAGTAAGCCAAGATGTTAGATCTAGAGAGGTCGCTTAAGTAAGCCTACATTCTAGATCTAGATAGATCACTAAAATCCAACGGTAGAGGCAGTGCGTGGAACTGGTAGCAATGCCATTGGAACATTCGGTAGTCTATGGCGCTTTGACTTATTAAAATCTTGACACTTGACGATGGACAACGAATATATCTAACTAAGCCTAGATCTAGTTATTATAAAAGACGAATCAGAAATCCAAAATTTTAGCCTATAATTATAGGTTGAGCCGTCTTCGATCCGTTTGCGAAGAAAACTTCGATTCTACTAAAATATCTATATTATATCCCTGTAAGTCTCTAAACACTTAAGTCCACGGGAGAAGATTTTACAGGAAACACAAAAAACTTCGTAAATCTAAAAAAAATGGCTTTAAATCAAATTTTCTCTCTAAGATTAACAGAAACATATGTGGAATACACAACCATATATTAATTTTGCATTTCCACATTAAGATTGATGAGAAAATGGATTTACGCTCGTAATTGTTTAGAGATTTTGTAACCTCTAAACACTGAAGTCATGTCACTGACTTACGAGATAAACAGCACCATCAAATTTGAAAGCGGTAAACACGTAAGTCCAAGGCAGGTAGCTGGGCCACACCTTACGTGTTTAGAGCTTTCATAGTTTCGGCATCTAAGTTCTGAAATTATCGGAGATGCGTGTGGAAACATTAACGGATTCCGCAAAGAGACTGTTCAATTTGCCGGTCCATTCAAAGCGTGTGCCTGACTTGAGTATTTCCCGAAATGGCAGCATTCGGTCGGCTGAAGCGAATGCGTAATATTCCTGGTTGATAAGGCCGAACCAACTTCTGACGTCAGTGATGGTTTGTGGGGTGGGGAAGTTTCGAATTGCCTCGAGGTAGCGGGCACAGGGACGTACCGTGGTTGATGTTACTTCAAAGCCAGCAAATTCAACTGTGTTTTTTGCAAATTTGAACTTGGACGAATTGAGTATGATACCATTGTTAGCACATATGTCGAGCCATTTGGCAGCCTGAATGAAAGCATTTTCAATGGTGTCTGACCACATGAGTGTGCCGTCAATGCACTTCGTTTTCTGAGGGAAGTCAGCAACAATCTCATCAAATCTGCGACTGTGTCCTTCTTCAGAAGAAATGTATCCTTGTGGGGCGACCAGGTAGCAATAACGACCCCATGGGGCGATGAATGTGGTCAAGTGACTGCACTAGCACTGTCTTGTTCATCAAGTGCAATACTATGGTACCCGCTCCATGCATCTAAGGTAGTCTTGCAGTGTGAGTGGCACCTTTCGGGCTTGATGGAAGGGAGATTGTGTATGATGGGTTTCACGGATAGCATGGCGATTAAGCGTCTGAAGATCCACTGTTCTCCTAGGCTTTCCTGACTTCTTCAGGCAGACCACCATCCTATGACACCAAGTGACTAGGGTGCCTATAGGAACAGGTTCGATGACACCAATACGTACATATTGGTCTAAGTCAGCTTTGACTTTGTCTTGCCAGTGTACTGGGATTGGTATGGGGGTGTGATAGGCAACAGGCTGTGCATCCGGATTAATCATCAGGCGGATAGGGGTTCCGGACATTTTTGGCAAGGGCTGATGTTCACAGACGTTGAAGGTGCTTGCTTCATAGTATTTAAGTAGCCACTGTTCTAAATCATCAACATTTTCCTCTGTGGCAGGGAATGGGAGTGTTGTGGGGCAGGGTGGCGGTGGTCGACGTCGTGGGCATTTGAAGACCTGCTCTGTAACTGGGTTGTTGGAATTTCTTTCACTGTCTGTGCTGTGAAGGGTGTTTGCCTCACCAATTGAAGGGAAACTAGGGAATATAATGCCCAGGGCAATACATGCCTGCTTAAAGAGGAATACTTTGTCTGTGGTGGAGGTAAGATATACCATTTGATAAGGCTCCAGCCTAGTGTTTGTAGGGGATGTCCCAGAGATGCGAAGGGGTAGAGCACCAACAATGTCAATAGCACCACTGTTTGCTGCAGTCATCTTCACGTGGATAGGGCGAAAGTCGTGTTGACCGAGCTCCATTCTAGATAGGAGCTTCAGGTCAGCCAAGCAAGACTGGCATCCAGTGTCAGCCATCGCCGAGAAGAGAATTGATGGTGTGGATCTGGAGATAGTTGAAGTGAAGCCGAGTGACTGAGCGTCTGAAGGTACTGCCTGGATAGTGACATTGACAAAAGGTTGGGGATCTGATGCTCATTTCTCCCATGCCCTGCAGACTTGGTTGTAAATGTGATGGTCAAGGGACACGAAGTTAGTGTTAAAGAATGGAATCTTACTTGTTACCATGTACAGACTGTTGAAGATGGCAGATGAATCATCACAGGCGATTTGTGAGGTGTTTGGAGAATTTCTGGATGTTAGACGACATTTGCAAAGTGGTGAGGTATGCCACATTTCGTGCATTTGCGACCATAAGCTGGACATTTCTTTGCACGTTCTTGTTTGCCTTGTCCATGAAATGGCTTGCCACAATAGTTCCATAGGGATGCGGGGCTTGGATCTCTCGTCTTCGCTTGATGACGATTCTTTTCCTGTCGTTTGTCCGAGCTTGTAGCTGCTGCTATGGCTGATGGGTTGTTCACAAGGCGGCTAGCTGATCGCTGTCCGCTTTCCTTTGCTTCTATGTAACGGAGTGCTTCCTCCAAGGACATATCTTGTCTCTTGTCGGGCGGCAAAGGCTCTGACGGGTTCATCACGATCTAGGCGCATTTGCTGAAGTTGAACTCGTGCAACCATTACATTTTCTTGGCGCACTGCGAGGGTCTCAATGTTGGCTTGAGGCAGAGTACCGAATGTTCAAGTTAGATCTTTTTAGTGCTTCAACACAGTATTCAAGAAATTGAAAGACAGCGTCCGTGTCCTCCAGATGTGTGGCTTGTTTGTAGTCAGGCCACCTCTGTTCGAAATAGGCCCAGGATTCGCTTGTCCCCACATGCAGAGACCGTAGGGCGCCTGACCTTCTCTACCCTGGCTGCTGTTGTTCTAGCAGGGGCAGAAGTTTGGTGAGCTGTGGCGCTGTGAATGTCGATGAGGCGGATTAATACTTCGGTGGGCGTTGTTGCAGGCCATTGAGTCTCGCAATTGGGAGCGGGACATTGGATGGTACTCATGATGTTTGATGAGCAAGACTTGTGGACTTTAAACTGATTTTAAATTGTCATAAATGAGTGGGACAACACTCTTTGTTAAATTTCGAAAAAGACTTTATTTGATTAAAAGAAGCTTAGTGAAAACAACAATGACAATTTAAGATTACAGTTGGTTACCTGTAACAAAAGAAATAAAAGAACAAGTTGGTAAATCATAAAGATATTCCTTTATAGATGATCTAGAATTTATGTCTAACCTAGATTTTAATCTAACCAGATTAGACCTTTTTAATATTTGGTGACTATCTCTGTGAAAGTAGAATCAGAATGGTCTGCTGTTGCTCCAGAGCCAAGCTCTTAACAAGCCAACAAGGTTTTTGATCATACTTTGAAAACTCTAATCACGTAAGTCAGTACAATCACGCAAGTTGAGAGTAGGCATATTAGATTAATGTAGTTTTTAAGCAAAAAAAAAACACAACAAAACTTTTAAATATATTAAATACTGTATTTAACCAAAATGATACAAATGACTCACCTTTGCAGTGGAATGGCTGTCTGTAAATAAATAAAAAATGGACGATTTCTTGTTCAAAAGTTGAGCTCCTGGCATTGCTGGACTTACGTGTTTAGAGTTTTCAAACTGACCAAAGTCGTGAAAGCTTTGTTTAGATCCTGTGACGAAAAGGCACATTTGTATTCGTCCAAATCCTTAGATATTTATAGACATGATGTATAAAGTCATGACTATTACTCTTAGCTAAAAAAAAGGTTTTGCCAAAATCGCGGACTTACGTGTTTAGAGACTTACAAGGACGAATATATATATCTCCTATCCATATGTGTCTAACTGTCTGTATATCTAACTAAAAAACTACCCCTTCGACATGACACGATATTAGCGATTCCGACGTTATTAGAAGTACCACAGAAAAAGGGTTGTAAAAATACGACAAGCCCACATATCTAAAACTGACACCAACTTAACAGATGTCGGAACTATAAATATTGGCTCCAGAGTAAACGTTGACGATGTAAGAAATCTAGTAATATTCTAGAGTAACAGACATGGACGGAGTCCCAGCCTCTAGAGTAATGAGCCTAAATCTAAAATCTAGTAGTTATAGTAATGTGGTCGAAATAGGAATTCTAGTCTACTAAGTAACAGATGTATGCATGTATGCATACGAAGAATGTTAAGTCTCATGGACGACAAAAAAGACGAACGAAGGCGTTTTAAGAAAAAGAGGTACATGATTAAATTTCCTGAGTAGAATCAGGACACAAGAAGCAAAGTTTGTTGGTGATGCTATGCGCAGACATAACTTAGAACACATTACAAACGGAAAATTGAACGGAAAGAGAGCGAGATGCAGAAAGGACATATCTAAAGCTTGATAGAAAGAAGAAATGCAAGGACAAGAGAGAATGATATGAATTTATAGGGTAACCAACGTCAATCGGTACGGCGCTTCATGATGAAAATAATATCAGACAAACAGAGAGGTAAAGAGGACAGAGTGAGAGAGGGAGAGAGAGACACAGAGAGAGAGAGAGAGAGAGAGAGAGAGAGAGAGAGAGAGAGAGAGAGAGAGAGAGAGAGAAGAGAGAGAGAGAGAGAAGAGAGAGAGAGAGAGAGAGAGAGAGAGAGAGAGAGAGAGAGAGAGAGAGAGAGAGAGAGAGATGCCAAGATGACATTCTTTTCTAGGCCTGCCATACGAGAGGTTTTTGTTCAAATCCTTCCGGCTTTTTAATTAAACTCACTTACTGCCAGGCTGCACTTTAAAACGGGAGATGAGAAGAGTAACCTTTGTTCTCAAAAAATAAATCTTTTAACTTCTTTCAATTCGATGACTTTACCTTTTATTATTATTTTTTTTTTTATTATAAATTTGGAACCGACATTGCCATGTTCACTCGGCTCTTCCAACGTGTCGAAAAAGATGATTATAAATAAAACCTTATGTTATAACTTCTTCGAACACGACGCAACTTTATCAAAATAATGTCCATAGTTTCGATCGATTACATAACATTTGTTGGCGTTGCGAACACATTAAACATGACATAATATTACATAAAACTACACAACCCTGTTGCAAGTTATAGGTTCTTAAGGTTACTTGTCGCTTCGCTTATGTTATGAGTAAGTAGGCCTAAAAGTGTCTTAAACTTAAAGGCAGGCTGCCTGACACTCTGACTAGACGCCTGTCATATTGAAACCGATGAACTGTTAAATAATCTCTTCACTTATGGAAAGGACACCTAATGGGCAAAGGGAAGTGTTGATGAATGTTTGATGACTCCCAGAGGAAAGTGAGTGCTGAGAGAGAGAGAGAGAGAGAGAGAGAGAGAGAGAGAGAGAGAGAGAGAGAGAGAGAGAGAGAGAGAGAGACAAAGAGAGAGAGAGAGAGAGAGAGAGAGAGAGAGAGAGAGAGAGAGAGAGAGAGAGAAGATAGAGAGTGATGAGAGAGACAGATAGAGAAAGAGAAGAAGAGAGAATGAAAGTGTGATAGCTGGCTAAACCTTCCTGGCTGGGATAGGTATACAGTGGTAGTAATAATAATGATGTGATGGTAGTAATAATAATGGTGATGATGGTAATGGTAGTGGTGTTGTGGCGATATCATAACAGTGATGGTCGTGGTTGTAGACGTAGTATAATAGTGAAGGTTGTTGTAGATGTGATACTGGCAGTAGTGGTAGTAATTATGATGGTAATGTTGGTGGCAATATGAACGATGGTAATGGTAGCGGTGGTGATGATAATGATGGTGGTCTCCCCTGTTCGCCCCTCCCTAGAAGACGTGAATAAACTCAATAAAGGAGGCATCGTCGCAATCTCCGATCTAAAGAAGAATGGCGGCTTTTGAATTATGAATTATTTAAGCGCATAGTTTGAACTCAGCTCCGTCTTAATGTGCGTCTTTCTTGGGACACATAACACAAACAAGGCTTCAGTGTAAAAAGGTAACATGGTCAGTTCCCTACTTAAGTCCATCTTCGAGCGTGAGTTTGCGCGCTTTTAAGACGAATGGAAAGCTTAGCACAACTTTGCACTTAGGCTTTCTCTGAGGATAGCGTTTTAGATAGCCTCGGCTTTCTCCCAGTAGACATAGATCTACCGATATTTTGTTTGTATATAATTATTTTCTCTTCCTTGCGGATAATGAGGCTGACCATTTTTGAATCGTGAGCTACAACGAAAGCAGAAGTGAAGGAGGGATATAGACAGAGATGGTGGGTATATAAAGAGCGAGAGAGGGAGAAAGGGTAGAGAGAGAGAGAGAGAGTGAGAGAGAGAGAGAGAGAGAGTGAGAGGGGGGGGGATACAGACAAGTAAAAGTCTAAAAAAAGACAAAGATCTGAATGACTTAGCAGCCGAGCCCCAAGGCCAGATAACTTTTTCCGTCGTTTCAGCTCGCTATCCATAGTTGTACTGTTTAATGGCATGCTGTCTACTGTTTTCTACCGTGTGAAAAGATTACCAGCTTTTGATATTATGTGTGATTGTATGACTTAAATTATAAATAACTCTCTAGCCTCAGGCGTTGTATCAAAACATTTTAAACATGCCATTGTCAAACCTTTGTTAAAAAGGCAAATATCTGTCCTGATGATTTGAAAAACTATAGGCCTGTAGCAAAACTTCCATTTATATAAGAATTTATAGAGAAAGTTGTTGACCGTGAACGGCCTTTTCGATACTAATCAATCTGCTTATAGAAAAAATTACCGCACTGAGACAGCTTTGTTGAAAATAAATAATGATCTTCTCATTGCGGCAGATGAAGGAAAGGTTTTGTTATATTTAAGTGCAGCTTTTGACACCACCGATCACAACATTCTTTCAGGCAGACTTTTTTACTCCTTTAGTTTCACAGGAACTGCTCTGAAGTGGTTCGGCTCGTATCTTAGTGATTGCACACAGACTGTTTTTGTTAATGGTAAAACATCTTGTTTTGACTTGAAATTTGGTGTTCTTCAGGGCTCTGATGTGGGTCCTATACTTTTCACATTATACACAAAACCTCTCAGTTTAATTATAAGCGCATAATGATTTAAAGCATCATAAGTATGCGGATGATACCCAGCTTTATAAAGCAGTTTTTCCATCAGATTTCCATATGCTTGTAATACAATTTGAAATTTATATTTAGGAAGTAGGAAACTGGACGATTGCAAACAAACTTGAACTGATTTGTGACAAGACACAGGGCTTACTATTTAGTGTTAAAAATCAACTGAAAGATAATGTAATAACAAAATCATGTAAATGTTGGACATGACGTAGTTACTCGTAAGTTTACAAAACAAGCTAAAAATCTTGGTGTGATTGTAGATAATCATCTAACAATGGAACCACACATTAGTCACCTTTTTAGGTTGATCTATCTTGAAATACGGAGAATAAGCGCAATCTGGACAAAATATCTGGACGAAGCATCAAGAAAGACCCTTGCTTTAGCCTTCATTCTTTCACGACTAGACTACTGTAACTCTTTATATTTGAATTTATCTAACGACTCTGGACATGTTGCAGAGCTGACAAAATACTGCTGCTAGAATGGTTACAGGAAAAAGAAAGCGGGACTATGACTGTAACCCACCTCCTTAAGCATCTACATTGGTTGCCAGTAAAATCACGCATTGATTATAAGACATCCATCCTCTGTTACATAATTATGTACATGTTTTAACAAAATGGACCCGCTATATTTGTTAAATTTCCTCTCTCTTACCATCACGATCCCTTGGCTCGAGCGGAAAAAAAATTCTTGATGTAAAAATATCTAGAAATAAGAGATAATCATGGTGAAAAAACTTTCAGTGCAGTTGCACCGAAAATTTGGAATAGTCAGTCACAACAATTAGGAGACATTGACTCAGAAGCGGCGTTTAAAAAAATGTTAAAAACACATTTGAAAGCTTAGCTTAATTATGTAAGAAAACCATGTTCTTGTATGAATGAATTTTTTTTGTTTGTAATGTAATGAAATGTATTATTATCTATGTACTAGAATGTATCTATGTATGTCAAATTCTTTTTAAATGAGATTTTAATGAGCTGAATTTATTAATTAAATTGCATTATTATTATTATTATTATTATTATTATTATTATTATTATTATTATTACATAATGCTTATGTTGGACGTAAAATCAACTCCTCACCGCATACAATCTCCCTTGAAGCCGAGGAAACGTTTAACCTGTAGACAACCCCGCTTTCTTCAACCAGACATAACGTTTGCAAAAGTCTATGCGTCCTTGGACCTCCTTTCACAAAATGGGGGACAGGCCCATGTATTATTATTATTACTATAATTTGATGGTCGTATAAATCAAATTTTCATAGAAACTGGAGTTGTCTGCTATGTCCCCTTAATTTTGAATAGGGAGAGTGTTAGCGCTGGATATCCTCGGCAGTCAGCTACGGCAGTCGTGTTTCACTCTGTTCGGTCGTGTATTTATTATGTCACCGGGTTTTTCCACATGTCAAACATCTTCCGTGCGATTGAAATAAAAGAAAAGACACGCCTGTCTTCTCAGTACCCGTAAATGGGTAGTCAGAAGATAAGACAGACGTGTCTTTATTTTTATGTAAATGGGTAGTCAGAAGATAAGACAGGCGTGTCTTTATTTTTATGTAAATGGGAAGTCAGAAGATAAGACAGACGTGTCTTTATTTTTATGTAAATGGGAAGTCAGAAGTCAGGCGAATATGTAAATGGGTAGTCAGAAGACTGGCGTGTTCTTATTTTATGTAAATGGGTAGTCAGAAGACAGACGTGTCTTTATTTTTATGTAAATGGGTAGTCAGAAGATAAGACAGGCGTGTCTTTATTTTTATGTAAATGGGTAGTCAGAAGACAGGCGTGTCTTTATTTTTATGTAAATGGGTAGTCAGAAGATAAGACAGACGTGTCTTTATTTTTATGTAAATGGATAGTTAGAAGACAGGCGTGTCTTTTGTTTGTATGTAAATGGGAAGACAGAAGATAAGACAGGCGTGTCTTTTATCTTTATATAAATGGGAAATCAGAAGACAGGCGTGTCCTTATTTTTATGTAAATGGGTAGTCAGAAAATAAGACAGGCGTGTCTTTATTTTTATGTAAATGGGTAGTCAGAAGAAGACAGGCTTTATTTTTATGTAAATGGGCAGTCAGAAGACAGGCGTGTCTTATTTCAATGTAGGTGGGAAGTCAGAAGACAGACGAGTCCTTTATTTTTATGTAAACGGGTAGTCAGAAGATAAGACAGATGTGTCTTTATTTTTATGTAAATGAGTAGTTAGAAGACAGGCGTGTCCTTTATTTTTTCGACTATTTTTTGTGTGTGTTGAATTTGGTAAATTCTGAACTTAATGTATAATAATTAATGCAGTTTCATATACGCTGTAAATACTAGAGAAATTTTCCTTTTGAGCACCAAAATTCCTGCTGCTTTTCTCTCAAACTTTCTTTCAATGAGACCCCAGTCATGCTGGGTCCTAAAGTGATAAAAGCCAACAGCCCCCCCCCCCCCCCCCCCCCCCCCCAAAGCCAAAAAACCAACCCGCCCCCCCCCCCCCCCCCACACACACACACACACTCCAGTACAGATCTTCCTTCAGTTGTGGAGACTGCATGTACATGTTTTCTTCGTTGTTTCTTTACACAATCTCATATTGAGTTAGTGCAGTGTGTCTAGCGTTGCTTGCTGCTGCGTAGATCACTAAATCATGGGATCTCAGCCAGCTCTTCCTCTGCTGGGGTCTCCTTTAAAATAATGCATTATTTCTTATAATGAGACGGACACACGACTTTTGATTATCCCCTGGAATTCAAATACATGTAGGCAGTATTGGTTGTAATTCTGAAAGTAAATATAAAAAAATGAATAACACAAACAGACAAACAAACCACAAAACAAAAAAACAACAATGACAAAATAAAACAAATGAAAACAAAGAGAAAGAAAACTGAAACACTGCAGCTTGCATTGCTCTGGTGTATATATATATATAGAAATAATTTATTCACAGCACGATAGCAATGGAGCGACTGAAAACACCGAGCGCCGGTGGATTGGTGGATTCTTAGTGGAACTCCACCCACCACCACACAGTGTAACTGTAAGTGTGTTACAAGCATACAACAATCATGTGTTGACACAGGTGTGTAATTACGTGCTGGTGTGTAGAACATTACACGGTCATTGATAAAACATTGATAAACAAAGACATGTTTTCTTGTCGTCATAAACTGAGCAATCAAGTTTCAAACACTTAAACATTTAGAATCATCGTAAACATAATTATGCAATATCGTAACGATATCATGGAAAATATCACTATTTGATATCAAGTAAATACAATGTACAGTTTTGTATACAGTTTCAACAAAGATTTATACTATTTTGCCCTTTCTGTAAGGAAAAAAAAAAGGTTCCATACAAAATTCTTATCTGAAGTTGTAAACATGATACCCTTTGGTTCGACAACATTGACCCTGACTAAGGTTTAGACATTTTTTCATCCACTACCTTTGTTGCCCACAGGGCATAACACACTTCCATCACGAGACAAAAAGTTAAATATTAACTGATCAGGCTTAAACTAACAAGAGCTTGGCAGGAAATACAATACATATAGTTCAAAACATTCATTTTTTTTTTTAGATTTAAAGACTTAAAAGTTAAAGAAAACCAGTGGAAATTATTTGCAACCAACCTAACATTGCTGTTTGTCAAAAATAATCACGACCCTAATTCTTGGATCCCCAAAGATCTGTTCAAGAGTACAGGACACACTTTTTTTGGTGTTACAAATTAACTGTACTCGAGGTTTTAAAACATATATAGACCAATCAGCACTAAAATATGTATCGCAAACTTCTCCTTTGTGCACAGATGACTTTGTGATTAGTGCATTTGCTCCTGTTTCGCGGGTTTATCTGTTCTTGTGTCTTTTGTCTTTACTCCTATCTGTATGATCGTAGTTCTAAGTTTGCAGCTGCACTTTTGAGCCTTATTTTGTAACTTAAGTTGTGGTTTTAAATTTTCTTCACCTAGAGTAAGTCTTTGCTTAGTCTCTAAGGATTTCAAGTACAATGGTAGCTTTTTTTTCTCTTATTAGCATTTCTCAAGATCAGTAGAATGCTATCACTACTTTGTACTCTCCATCGTTGGTGTATAAATTAAATACGAAATCAAAGAAACTGTAGGAGATTCATAGATAACACAACAGATGTTGCACTGGCTTGAAGATTGCAAGGGATAAAAGAACAAAGATTATGTCATTGAGTCATCTAACACATTCAACATGGACGTAAAAACCTGATATGTGTATCTGAGACCCTGTCAAAATCCACAACACTACAACTTGCTTTTGGCAAGAGTGCCAGCTTTATGCATCATGAAGATTCAATCTCAGAGAGCTCAAAGTCCAATGACAAATCTAGATCTAAGCCCAATGAAACGTCCATAACTTGCATAACACATCATAACCAAACATACCATCTGTCATGAGGATATATCAGATGCCTCCATAATTTTCTCTGAAGCACACAAGGTGTGATCACATTATATGCATTATGGCTTCAGTTGTGTATTTTAAATATCTTAGAAAACATTTTATGGCAAGATTGTGAAAGCAATGACAAACAGACATGAGTAATAACACTAATAAAGTAATTATTGTTTTACATAAAAGTTTTCTCATCCACCAACTGTTAAAATAAGATGTGGGCAGATCATTTTGCTGTTTCAGCAAAGAAGAAAGTAAAAACCTGAAAATATTTTGTCCCTGCAGAATTGCTTTGTTCTATCCACTTATTTCCATTACAGATGGAACAAAGCAGTTCTAAGATGACCATTAGTTTGTCCATTAAAGGACAATATAAAAAGCCAGAAACTTTTGTTGGTGAGACAGAGATGATTTAAAAGTGGAGCTTACTGTGATCATGACTAACAGACAGGTGAATTTTAATAATAATAGTAATAAAAAGAACAGCCGATGAAAAACAGGACAATAAATATCAAAATCTTAATTCATACACAAGATATTGAATAAAGCCACATTTTGTGGTATTACACAAGCATTGCAGTTTGAGAAAAAAAACCCAAAAGAATGATAGCCATTGGTAGCTGAATGGAACAGTTCACATTTTATGAGAATCACTGATTGACAAATGAAGAGGTTCGCATGATTCACATTTTACTGAAAACAACTAGTGAGGAAGGAAGTCAGTATTAATTTATAATAGAGAAATGAAACAATAATCTAACTACGTACAAAGAGAATAAACTTTCAACACTTTCTGAGGGGAACAGTAAAAACACTAAAAATCTCTGATCAATAGCGCCTCATTTGTTACTGCTGCAATAGAATCTTTTTGATTTCATACGATGAAACATAAATTATTTCCACATCTTGGATAAGAAATTGTTGAACCAAGGGACTAGAAAAGTTTTTGATTGAATCAAAAGCAAAAAATGACCCACAACAGAATAATGGGAGTGAACATACCATTCTTTCATTTTTTTCTGTTACACAAGGAAAAAAAGAAATACATATTTTTATTTAAATAAAACATTTCAATATACACAAAACTATGTTCTAAGACTGCAAATCAAAGCTGCCCTAATATTATTTTATGGAAAAAAAAATGGAGACAAAAGATTAAGATACATATAAAATGGAACACAAATCATTTTTAAAAAAAAAGCTTATAAAGAAAGATCTAAAATATTAAAAAAGTGATAAAGCATGCAAAATTATAAAAAAAGGAGATCGACAAAACATTGCAAAAATAACCAACAAAATAACAAAATTTTGATGACGAACCATGTGAGCAAAATGTGACTTACTTAATATAAATAATCATAAATATCTTTAATTCTGTACAACACTGTTTAATAGCTTTAGAAACTATTTCTGGGATTAAAGTGTCCATAAATATTTCTCCAAAATGAACATATCAAGTCAATAAATATTTTGCACAATAAATTAAACAAATGTATAAGAAGTTGAAGTCTACAGATTGATGAAATTAATTTCTAATGCTAATCACCATTGGGCTAGCAGGATGGCCTGTAGCATAAGGATATCATTTTGACAATGAATAACAGACCTTACCTCACTTTACCGTAGGTTTGTATCTAGATCATGGTGAAATTAAGCTTAAATTGCACTGATTTGTTTTTAACTAAGTCAAGAAAAACAATAATACAATATTTTTTTCTCTCTCAAAACTAAAAAAAAATGATATGAATTGCACAGTTTTAATTCAATATTGGCACACACCATCATATGCTTAGAATGTAAAGAAACAATTATAAAATCTTTAATACAATCTTCTTAAAAAATAATTATGTAATTTTCTCTCAATTAATAAACATTGCCATGACAACATTGGCAGAAATTTTAAAAATAAAAAGTTGGTGGCTGAAACAAAATATTTTGTATGACTAATTCAACATAACAGGCAAAAACATAAAAAACCCATTAATATGGACCCTTTTCAGTTTATAAAAAAATATTTATATATGTATTATATAAATTAATGTTATATTTTTTAAACTGCTGCATATCAACATCTCTAACCATTTTCTCAGTTTGGAAAAGATAAACAAGTTCTAACAACAAAGATAACAGAATAACAGTATTTATTTGAGAAGAAAAGGGGACGCAGGTACCAAAACATGGTTTTTGTTTTTGCCTTTTACGGACCAACCAGTTGGTTCCAAGAAGCCGCAAGGCCCGCTTTAAATTTCTGTTAAAGCTAGAATTAAGAAATTCCATGAGGAGTCAAAGTATCCCATAGAAAGCTACCATGTAAAATCCAGGGGCGAGAAGGAAAAAAAATTCTCTCCCTTAGATTAGAAAAAACCCATAATAGCTATTTTATTTTGAAAATAGTTTAGAAAAAGTAGTAGTAGTAGTAGTAGTATTGTAGTAGTAGTAGTAGTAGTAGTAGTAGTAGTAGTAGTAGTAGTAGTAGTAGTAGTAGTAGTAGTAGTAGTAGTAGTAGTAGTAGTAGTAGTAGTAGTAGTAGTAGTAGTAGTAGTAGCAGCAGCAGCAGCAGCAGAAGTAGTGGTAGTAGTAGTGGTGGTGGTGACTTTATACTTCACCAAGAACTGCCTTTTACATAAGATTTCTTTCACAGAAATAAAGTTGCAAAAAAAAAAAAAAAAATTCTTATCATACAACTTCCTAAATTCCTGTGTTTAAAGAAAGAAAAAGTAGTAGTAGTAGTATTAGTATTAGTAGTAGTAGTAGTAGTAGTAGTAGTAGTAGTAGTAGTAGTAGTAGTAGTAGTAGTAGTGGTGGTGGTGACTTTATACTTCACCAAGAACTGCCTTTTACATAAGATTTCTTTCACAGAAATAAAGTTGCAAAAAAAAAAAAAATAATCCTTATCATACAACCTCCTAAATTCCTGTGTTTAAAGAAATAATATATACACAGAAAACACCCACAAATAATTTAGACTAAGTCAGTGAAATGCACTTTGAGCATATTGCAATTTGTTAAAAAACATTTCTAGGAACACTTTTCTTAAAACAAATTGAACACTTGTCTATTATTTTAACTATTGCAGGGTTTGCTCCGACCTCCTCTCATAATAATGTTATGCCACTGTTGAAACAAAATGCTTTAAATTAAAGATGATGAAAAAGATCTTATGACAACATGGCAAACTTTGGTATAACGAACAACCATCTATTATGCAAAATTGGAATATTAAAAAAAAAAAGAGCCATATTCCGTATATTTGTGATCTAATCTTGTGTATAAATTTGGTCTAAAAAATATTGTAGTACATTAATTTCTCACTTAAGTGCCATTCCTATTCTTCTAATATCAATAAAAAAATGACATGACATAACAAAAACAATTTCAATAAAAAGATTTCCAATTTGAAAGCATTTTTAACAATATAATGAGAAGAACACTATTATATCCTGGAGATTTCACTTAAGAGGCTACTGTTAGCAACATACTCTAACCTCGCACAGTTCAAGATTAAAAAAAAAAAAATCCTAAATCTACAAGAACGAGTCCAGTTACTGTCTAAATTAACAAAGCATGAAAAACTACATGTGTTAATGTGTTATATGCGTTTTTGTGTGCTTAACAAGTCTATCTTCAGAGAAAAAGAAACATACAGGTATCCTTGGCTTCAATCAACAATTACATTGTAAAATTGCAGTCCAGAAGTAAGCATGAGGCAACAAATAATATCTGTGATTTTAGACAACTTTTCACAGATATTAATTTATTCAATATACATACATTTTTGCAGAGTGGAAAAAAGAACACAGCCTTGTGTCACAGCCATTGTGTGCCTTCACAGATAATAGATAAAAGATGAAAGATATTTTTTCTTCCTCCCAATCACACTCAATGAAATATCAGTATAGATAAGCAAGAACCACTGCAGGGTAGGACTTAGATCTCGAGACCCATGTACTAGTCTCTACTAGACCTACAAATTATGCCTTAGAGTCACTAGCTCTGTACATGTCACAGCCAAACAAATCTCTATTGTGCCCGCATTTAAACAAAACAGCATAAAAGTTTAATGGAAAGTGCGCATTTTCACACAGAAAGATTTCTACAGATCTTGTTAAACAAGTATAAACAAAAAATAAATATGTTGTGTTTGAAGACTGCTCAGTAAACATCCTATGTGAGAAAAAAAGATATTTTTGGGAAACTATCCGTCAGAGTCTTTTAAGCGGAGCCTTTTACAGTTCAGAACCTTCTCTAGTCATTGAATAACATTCAGTTATTTTATATGCTTCTGTTATGGTTTCCATCCGTGCAAAGTTAAGGATGAAAACAATATCCGTGATTACAGTTTGTTAAATCCTCTGTCACAGCACCAAACTGACAAGTATTGTTCAGAAATTCTTTACCAGCGACTCTTTTGCCTTGATTTTCTAAAGTAAGGCAGAATTTTGCGATAAACCAGCATTTCCTGTGAGGAGAGATAACTCCAGATATTGTATTCCACAGGACGGTATCATCGTTCTTCTACAGATTGAAGAGCGAGACTTTGGTTGTTTCCGACCATTTTCGAGAGTCAAGTCATCTGTTCTATAAATAAACCACAGGACCTGCACTTCGACTATAACGATAACACGAGCACAAATTCTCACACATCCATTGTTTTGCCGTGGGGAGGAAGATTCAGCCGCGGTTCTCTCCCCCTGCCCGTGCTGCCTGCGACCGTGGAGAAATCCTCAACCACAATTTTTGTTGTGGGCGCGTCTCCAGTCTGAAACGTGGTGAATCCGTCGGCGGAATAAGTTGGAGGGGCTGGGTGGGACACAGCCCTGCGTGCCAGCTTCTTGCCCTCCCTCTGTGCTGACGAGTCTCGAGAGGACAGTCTGAAGTTGGACTTGCGCAGGAACATGCGAGCGTTCCCCGAGGCCGGTCGGGTGAAGCCTGGAGACATGAGCTGGCTCAGGTGGGCGGAGTAACCGTCACACAGGATCTGGAGGTTGGAGAGGTGTGTGTGTATGTGTGTTTGTTTAGTGTGTGAGCGGAATGGTGGATTGGGGAGGAAGACAAAAAGGAGCAAATAATTTTACATAGATTTTCTTAACCCCACATAGTCACATTGCGTACACACAATTTGTGAATCAGACATTTTATTTAAAAGATGAAAAACTGAAGTTTTAAATTTGCAAAATTTTTATTGGTTTATAAGATGTGAATTTTGGAAAAACCCTAAAATAGGTCTATTTCATGAGCATTGCTTGAAAAATCCCGTGACATCATTAAGCCAAAAGTAAAATATTTTGTCATCATCATCATCAGTATTTTGATTAACGTGCAGGTACTGGGGCAACATCCACATCAGTGGACCCCCTTCCAGGTAGCTGGCTTGCTGCACGCATTTCTCTACTATTTCGTTGGTGATTTGCTGATACTTTCCATATCTCTTTCAATACTATCTATAATTAGTATTGTCATCAATAATTTTGTTGTAATATTAATAATAAATAATTAGTAATGTCATCAATAATTTTGTTGTTATATCAATAATTATTTTATGTATAACAGTCATTTGTATCTCCATGTATCGTGTTATTGTTAGATTAAAAAAAAAAAAAGAGAAAGAATTTTCCTACCTCTTTCTTACCCACATTTATATCTATTAAGGATCGTAAAAATACAAGCCGGCCCACCCTGCATTACTGAAAGTGTTATAAGAATTATGAGGAATCTGAATCTAAATTTTAAAAAGTTTCATTTCTACTATTGGCTCTTACAATTATACAGACACTTAAACCGCAATATGAATTTATATTCTGAATTAAGATTATTCATCTTTATAGTTTTAATGTGATATAGATCAAATGAAGTTAATCTTAATTTTTTTGTTGCCGGTAGGATGCCCAGCCCGAAGGACGCTACACGCTCAACATTACATACCTGAGCCTGTGAATGCTGCTTCTTGGAGGCCTTGCCCACAATGAAGATCTGGTGTGCGTGCAGCCCGAGCTCGCGGTAAAAGTTGATGTCCTTGTTGGAGCCATAGGCCGCCCTCAGTTGTATCTGGGCCTGGGGGGTAGACAGACAGGGTGAGATAGAGAGAGGGAGAGAGAGAGATAGAGAGAGGGAGAGAGAGAGAGAGAGAGAGAGAGAGAGAGAGAGAGAGAGAGAGAGAGAGAGAGAGAGAGAGAGAGAGATAGAGAGAGAGAGAGAAAGAGAGAGAGAGAGAGAGAGAGAGAGAGAGATCTCAAACTGCGAGATGGTATATATTTTTCAATGAGCTCTGACAGATAACAGGGTGAGCTCTGATTCAAACATCTAAATACCAAGCAAAGAATCTTGAAATGAATCCGTTCTTTTATTGGCAGCCAGTGTAGTTATAGTTAGAGAGAGAGACAGAGAGAGATAAAGAGAAATGAATAGTTTTTGCATGTGAAGTCCTTCTAATTAACCTATTATATTAAACCTCCTACAGGAATATTTTGGCCATTCTTAGTACTTCTTCTGAGAAAAACAATTGACATTTCATAGAAATATCTGTACAAACAATTAAAAAAAAAATTCTTTGTGAAAAAAAAAAGCGACCTACATATTTGATCAGAATATCTGAATTAGGAACTAGTGACATTTGATGCTGTGCTAACATAATGGCATACCTTATTTTACTATTTTATTTTATAACTTTGAGAAAATTAGAAAAAAAAATGTATTCCTGTGTTAGCAGTACAAATTCAACTCTTGTTTTTCTTTTGATTCATCAAAACCGATTGACCACTTAAATTTCAATGTCACCATGGACTTCGAAAGGGGAAATCACTCTTATCAAGTCTCAAACCTCGGTCTGCAGGGAGCGGATGTAATTGAACTTCTGTTTGAGCGGGTCTTTTGACAGGCCGTCGCCGAAAGCGACGATTCCGTGAGGGAAGTTGTGCTGGGCCAGCCAGGCCACGACCTTTCTGTGCTGAAGGTCAGGTCGTGCCGACACGTACAGGATAAGATAACCCAGGTCGGACCATTGTCTGAAGGGGATGGAGGCGAGCATCAGAGTAGATTTGTCTTGTCTTAATTAAGATTTTTGATAAGCTATACGAAATGAAATTTCTTTAGATGATAGTGATAATAATGATGATAATCATAAAACTACTACTACTGCTACTGCTGCTGTTACTGCTACTGTTACACTGCTTCTTCTTCTTCTTCTACTACTACTACTACTACTACTACTACTACTACTACTACTACTACTACTACTACTACTACTACTACTACTACTACTACTACTACTACTACTACTACTACTACTACTTCACCTGACGACATCGACGGCCCCGGCGCGGACCTTGGGGTCTTTCCCCATGATGCTCACGCTGGCGGTGAAAGACCCATCGATGCTGAACACGACCGTCTCCGTCTTGGGTGGGAGCACGGCCAGGTACATGTCCACTGACGTGTGGTCGCCCCTGGCAACGCAGATGATCATAAAGAATTAGTAGTGGTTAAAAAAAAAGGTCATTACTGGTAACAGAACATAGAACGGGGGTTTAAAAAAAAAGCCACTTGCAACAGGATAGTCATCAGAAATGGGTGAGGGTTAAACAAAAAGTCATAGGCTGCAACAAAACATTATGTGGTCATCATAATTATATGGGTGATGGTTAAATAGAGTCATAGCTCAATGCCTGGCAAGACAACATAGGATGGCAATAAGTAATAAGAAATGGTAAAAAAAATAAGGCATGGTTGGCATCAGAAATTAGGACAGCAATAAAAAATGGGAGGTGGTAAAAAAAAGAAATCCAGAATCATCACAACATAGGACGGAAATAAAAATGTGTAATTAAAAAAAAAAAGTCACACCTAAGAAAAGACTAGTCTAAAAAAACTATCAACTTCCATCCAATCCCTCCTCCCTTGCCCATCTCCCAGCTCCCCCCTCCCCCTTTCCCTCTATTTATCCTTACCTCCAATCCATCCCCCCATGATAACTCCTCCCCTGCCTCACCTGACGATGAGCTTGACCGGGTACATGCCCTGGCTCAGCCGATGCTCCGCGGGGATGGTGTATATCAGCCGTCCATGGCTGTCCGTCTGGTCAGTGCCCACCAGGACCCAGTCACCAGTCGGGGGCTGCTTCATGATGTGCACGTCCACCTGTGTCAGCAAGCGTGAATAAATAAAAATATTAACAGACTTAAATAATAATTGTAGTAGTAATAGTAATAATAATAATGATGATAATTACAATAACTATAACAATAATAATAATAGTAACAACAACAACAACAACAACAACAATAATAATAATAATAATAATAATAATAATAATAATAATAATAATAATAATAATAATAAGAAGAAGAAGAAGAAGAGGCACTATCCTCCAATCAGGTCTTCCCTTCTTTCTCCCCCTCTCCCTCTGCTTCCTACCTTTTCCCCCGAGAGAGACGTGATGTCCAGAGAGCCGTACATGAACTTTGCCGAGATGACCTGGGCACTGTCCTCTAGCGCGATCACATCTTCCCTTCTTTTCTCCCTCTCCCTCTCCCTCTCTCTCTCTCTCTCTCTCTCTCTTTCTTCCCCTCTCCCTCTGCTTCCTACCTTTTCCCCCGAGAGAGACGTGATGTCCAGAGAGCCGTACATGAACTTTGCCGAGATGACCTGGGCACTGTCCTCTAGAGCGACCACGTCTTCCCTTCTCTCACTCTCTCTCTCCCTCTCTTTCTCCCCCTCTTCCTCTGCTTCCTACCTTTTCTCCCGAGAGAGACGTGATGTCCAGAGAGCCGTACATGAACTTTGCCGAGATGACCTGGGCACTGTCCTCTAACGCAATCACGTCGTTGGCACGGTGGTTCGGCTGTAGGTTCTGGGAAAGGATAAATAACACGGGGTCGAGTTGAGTTTGTTTTTACGGCACGTCAGCACGATAACGGCTATTATCAACATCTCTAACCATTTCTCAGTTTGGAAAAGATAAACGAGTTCTAACAACAAAGATAACAGAATAACAGTATCTATTTGAGAAGAAAAGGGGACCCAGGTACCAAAACATGGTTTTTGTTTTTGCCTTTTACGGACCAACCAGTTGGTTCCAAGAAGCCGCAAGGCCCGCTTTAAATTTCTGTTAAAGCTAGAATTAAGAAATTCTATGAGGAGTCAAAGTATCCCATAGGAAGCTACCATGTAAAATCCAGTGTCGAGAGAATAACAATAATAAAAAAGTTGTCTCCCTTAGATTAGAAAAAAACCCACAATAGCTATTTTTTTTATTAATAGTTTGTTTTTACGGCACGTCAGCACGATAACGGCTATATTGTAGATAACACGGGGAGTGGGCATGGGTGGTGGGGGTCATAAGTCAGATGGCATTTGTTTGTTCGTTGCTGAATGTCTAATGTCAGCACTATATAGTGTGAGATGGAATAAAAGAAGTCGTATTAGGTCTGGGGGAATGTGGTGGCGAAAGGGTACTTTCCCTGGGAGCCAAGGAAATGTTACATCCAGAAAGAGAATTGATGGAGGGGGTTGTGTTTGGAGGTATTATTCAGATTGGATGAAAGAAGTCATAATGTTAGGGGCAGGGATGCGTGGCCATAGTATAGAATCCACCCCCTTACAACCTTTGAGGAATGTAGGAGATGTTTCTACCGGAAAAAGAGTTGTTTGCTGTCACTGCTAGAGATGTGGTCGCCATATATGACCCTTGCAAGGGAACCTATGAAAGAGAAGTTTGATCTCTAAGGAATGGGTGACAGGGGTAGTGGTTTGAGTATAAGAAATATCAGATAATAGGATTCATGATAATATGGGTAAGGGTAAAGCAATTCCCCTCCCTAACCGATTGCCAAATTAAACTAAAAGAATGAAGTTAAAAGGAAAAATATATATTGATGTTAGCTGAAACTACATCAATGGCCACATCCTGTAGAGTAATAGCTTACATGATCCTGCTAAAGAAAAAAATCTCTTCGAGAAAACTGATAGACATTGAAAACAGCAAGGAAAAGAGCTTAAAGCTATCTAGCCGTAAAACCCTTTGATATTGGTGCAGTCAAAACAATCCGCAAATGGCACACAGCTAATATGTAGCCTCAAAGTTTCTGTTCTATTTGACTCTCTTGGCCTATATGGTAGGCTTTTGTAATGACAGTTTTAAGATATGATACTTTTAATAAAAAGAGAACCCTATCCAAAGAATACAATGCTTAAATATTGTGTTGCTAGGCAACAGCTGAGAGTGATATTTGGTCATAGATGAAAATTTTAAGTCTCTGCGACACCATTACTAAAACTGAGCTTACAAATTTGGTGCATACAATTTTTTTTTCTCCGAGTTGTACCAGGAGACATGAGAATGGGGCAGTGTTACAAAAAAATTGTTGTAATTCAAGTACCGAGGTATGTAAAAATTATCTGCATTTAGAAAAAATTATTCTTATTAACCATTTCAACACAAAAACCAGAAAGCCAGATACATGTATATACAGAGATGTGTAGCACTGAAAGTCAAAATGTGATTCTAGAAGAAAGTTATGTCCAATATTATTTTAACAGCAAACTTGTTAGTGGCTGAATATTGGTGGAAAAAAAACAACATATGGCATATCTGTGCGTTGAACAGTTTTTGCTTCAACGTGTTTTTCTGTCTCACTACACTCCTCTCATTATAACTTACCAGTAAGCGTTTGTGCATCTGAAAATATAATATTGTTTCTGGGGTTCAAAGAGCAAGAGAGATGTGATCTTGATGGTTTTTTGAGCATCAATTATGAGTTGACAATTCAGAACCTGATTTTCATCTAAAACCAGTCAGCTTTTTCACTAACACCAGTCTATTTGCTGATACTATCAAAAAACAATATTTTTTATGTCAAAATGATAAAAGCCACATTTAAAATCCTCCCCCCCCCAAAAAAACAAAAACAAAACAACAACAACAAAACAAACGAAAAACAAAAAACAAAACAACAAACAAACAAAAAAAAAACACAACCAAAAAACAACAACCAAAAAAAAAAAAAAAACAACAAAAAAATACAAAAGAAAAAACAACAACAAAACAGCAAGTGAAAACAATACTTATCACACAAAGTTTTTACCAAAGCTCTTTCTCTCCTTCAAAGAAAACTGACAACAGAGATCCAGGTTACAGGCAAATCAATACATTTTTTTATCACAATTAAAAGAAAAAACAACAACAAGCAAACAAAACAAAAAAGCAAACTGACAGGAACTAATTCCTCCCACACAGAGCTCTAGATACATTACCAAAGTCTTGATGGTTGCTTGTTAGTTGGTTGTAAATCTTTTAAAGTCTGAATTAATCATTTGCAACTAGGCTAACTTGTGGAAAGGTTTCAAGTCTAGGTCCTGATAATTGACAAGCTACCATAACACAAAGACAGAGAGGAGATACGAGGACTCCTTCCACTGCCACTTACACTTAACACAATGAGTAGTGTACGCTTTATCAAAAGGAGAGGTGTACCATTTATCACGGTGAGAAGCATACTATTTATCACAATCAGGAGTGCACCATTTTTGCCTGGAGCTTCATGCGGATATATAGGAGGATAAATTGTCTTCTAATATCTAGTAGAGTAGATACCAAGACTCCTGTCTCTGCCATTTACATTTAACACAATGAGAGCTGCACCAATTACATCAACGAGAGGTGTACCATTTATTAGATGAGAGGTGAATCATTTAGCCATGGAGCTTCATGCAGATATGTAGAATTTACAGCAAAGAATAAACTGCAATCTAATACTTACTGTAAAAAAACAGAGGAAAGAAAACGAAATTTACAAATAACTCTGGACAAAGCATAGTTTGCAGGGCTAAGAATCATAACAAGTCCGTGACAAAATTTGACTGTCTCTTATGCCTTCACATCAACCTGAATTATGCATGGTTGGCTATTACACAGTATTCCCACTGCCCCAGACTTACCCTGACTTTGATCGTGGTCTTCCTCTTGAGCCACTTCTCCCGTGGAGTTTTGATCTTGAAACTGGACATTGTATCCCGGTTGATTCCCTTGCCCGGCTCAAACGCGGCCTCGTTCTGCTTCAGTATCTGAGAAAAACGAAAACATAATTATGTGCACATACATACAATAGTAAAGGCCTCATTCAGCCTTTTGTCAGAAATGGGATTGGTCAATTTCTAATAAATGTTGCAGCAGGGCGATCTTTGTAGAAAAAAAGGAAATCTTATAGTGGAATTACACAATCAGAAGATGCCTTACACAATCAGTGATGATCTGAATGTGCAAGGGAATGAAGTTTCTGCACACTTGCGTAACAATAGTTAACATCCTATCAATTGGCTAGTACATGTAGATATTCCTCTTTGTCTCTTGCACACAAGAGAGAGTTATATCTTACAGTCAAACTCAGAAACCCAGACACTAGTCGTTATTAGAGAATGCCTAGAAATTTAAAGATTCCTGAGTAATTGATATGCCCAATCAAAATAGGAATTACTGGGAATGACTGTATTTCTAAGGCATTTCCTCAAAATGACTTTTTTCCTGGTTTTTCTTTAACACATACATATTATTAGTCTGCAGCATTTCAATATGATAACAAAGTTTTCCCCATAAATGCTTACTTAATTGAAAGCCAATTGTTTTATATCAGGGATGTTATTCAGAAGAAGGAAAAAAAAACGAGATAGAAAGAATAAGAGAAAGAGAGTTAGATATACAAAGAGAGAGACACCCACACAAAGACAGAAAAAGAAAGATCGATGGATAGAGAGACAAAGAGAGATAAATAAACAAATAGAGAAAGAGAGAGGTCACCTGTCTGAGGATGAAGGCAGCCACGTCCGTCGACTCCCAGAAGCTTGAGTGGAATAGGTGAGGGAGTGCATTGGTTGGGAACGAGTGTAGCGCCTCAGGGCAGTACAGGACATAGTCCATGCGCTTGGCGCCCCACCAGTTGCGCGTCACTGCCGAGATTATGTCGAAATATACTGGGATTAACTCAATGGTGTTACAGTATTGTGCCATCAATGCTCATGAAATCGCACAATTTTTTTTACAGATGTGGGAAATTCAGCTTTTTTATCTTAAAAAAAATAATAATGTCTTTTTCATCCTTACATGTATGCTATGTGGCAACAATAACAATAATACTAATAATAAAATTATTTTCATGGCAATAAATAACCTTATTCAAATCTTTAAGCCCTCATGCCCATTCCATGTTTTGACGTAGGTTTTAGATAGATCTATGTAGTTTTTTGTCATTTTTTTGTGATTTTACTGGCCGCACACTACGTCCTCTCGGGTTTAAAGAGTTAAACAAAAATGATCAATGCCACCAAACTGACCGTTAGTGATGCAGGACACGGTGTTATCTCCCAGCCCACTGGACGTGCTGCACACCGAGGTGAAGCTGGCCTGCCGCTGGAGGGACTTGGATGTGGCGCCCTCTCTCTCCGACAGTTGCTGTGTGAACAGCTTTAGGCGGCTCTGGATGGTCTCAACTGGATGAGGACAAGGGGAGACAGCCAGGGTAAGATAAGTTTTGTTGGTTTATGGGAAAAGAAGCAAGTTGGCTTAAGTTTTGTAGATCCATTGAGCAGATAAGGGGAAAGAACCAGGGTAAGATAAGTTTTGTTGGTTTATGGGAAAAGAAGCAAGGTAGTTTAAGTTTTGTAGATCCATTGGGCAGATAAGGGGAAAGAACCAGGGTAAGATAAGTTTTGTTGGTTTATGGGAAAAGAAGCAAGGTAGTTTAAGTTTGGTAGATCCATAGAGAAGATAAGGAGAAAGAACCAGGGTAAAATAAATTTTGTTGGTTTATGGGAAAAGAAGCAAGGTAGTTTAAGTTTTATAGATCCATAAAGCAGATAAGGGGAAACAACCAGGGTACAATAAACTTTGATAATTGGTTGGGAAAGAAAGGGGAAATAACAAAAGTGTAAATTTTATCATTGCTTGATTGGACATACAAGGGAATCAACTGACGTATGAATATTTTCATTGATGGAGTGTTTTTAATTTTTTTTTTAATATCATTTGTTGAGTGTGCACAATCTATAATAAAAAAAAAGAGAAATTCACTCACCGACATGAACAGGCTCTCCGTCTCCGAGCGGAAACTTTGAGTATCGGCAGACGCTGACAGGCGGTACCAGACTGAACTTTTCGTTGAGAAGCGGCTCGAGGCGGACTGCCGTTGGGTCGTTGGAGTGGAACAAGTTGTACACCTGGTGGCACGCTGGTCGCAGGACTAAAGGAGGAAAAGAGAGAAGAAAAGTAAATGAGGAGGGTAGCTTTAGTTTAATAAATTTATGACTGGGCTAGCAGGATGATATGTTGACTATAGCGTTATTAATCTGTGAGATCAGGATCTATCTCATAATTATATCAAAATCAAAACACACCAATTTGTTTCAATAATAAAAAAAAAAACAAAAAAAAAAACAGTAGTAAAATTGTCACTGACACATGTCAATATGATAACAAATTATGTTACTATATATGTGGATTTAGGAAAAAACAATTTCGAGACAAACCAAAATTCACCAATTAACTAAAAGATCAAAAAGTATACACATTTTCCTTGAACCTGTAACTTTAAGTCTGCATATTAAAGTTTCAATGCCACAGAAAGACCTACCTGAATTCTCCTGCAGCTTCTGAGCGCGTCTGTAGGCCAGCACCATGCCAAGAGGCGCCCCGCACATAAACACATCAGTGACATCGAAGTCAAACTTGGCAATACCGCCCTCGTAGTGACTGCCGCTGCTGGTCCTGCGTAAAAAGTCCTTGTCCCGCCAATCTCCGGTCCTAGCCCCTCCCCCTCCTCCTCCTCCGTCACAGCTCAGGTGGTGCTGCCTGGTTCCCGGGGGTAACGGATGGCCTTGACCTTGGACGGGGTCACTGCACTGGTGACTGGCAGAGTGAGTCTGTGACTGAGAGTGACCAATCATGGCTACGTCTGGAATGACTACCTCGCTCCTGCTTCTCTCCGATCGGCTCTGGTAGGCTGGGCCTCCCCCCGACTGTGATATGTGGGGAGAGCTGGGGGACGAGGATGAAGATGCTGCTGAGTTGTGGTGCTGGTGGTGGTGCTGCTGGTGGTGAAGGTGGTGGGATGGTGAGGAAGACAGCGGCAGGGAACCACCGCGACCCTCCGCCCCGCCCCCCCTGCCTCCTCCTCCTCCTCCTCCAGACTGATCCGATATGATGTGCGGATCGCTAAGGCTGAGCTCTCGCATCCGGTCGCTGGACATGTTGGAGGCCGAGGTCAAAGCTGATCTCGCGCCTGTCGTGGTGACGGGTCCTATTGCACTGCTCTCCATGCTCTCTCGGCTGCCGTAGCGAGACCCATGCCTGGTCAGGCTGGCGGAGAACGGGGCAAGCGCGTCGTAGGCCAGGAGGGAGCCCAGAGCATCTGCCAGGAGACACACCTGGGGCCACAAGTGGGGTATGAGAGTTGAGTTATGGTTTGGACTTAGCCACAAAAAAGACATTGGATATTTGGTATAAATATCTGTATTAGTTTTTATTTTTAATTTTTGTTTTGTTTTATATTTTAAAAGAAGAAATTCTTAAATACTTAGATTTTCCCAGACTTCTACACTTATTTATGCTCACAGAGGTCTTTATAAAATGGACTGCTTTATATAAAAGGTTAAAACAAAAGTTGCGCATAAACCAATCTAGAAGTCTGATCATAAAAGAAAAAAATGAATATGTTCAAAGGCCTAGGAAAAGAGCAGTAGTTCAAAAGTCCTTGCATTGATTTATTCTGATATATTCATAATATATACAAATGTGAAGTTGGTCCCATGATTTTGATAGAGTGACGGGAATCAAGAGTAAGGGTCCTGACTATACTAGGCAAACAGTATTTGTGTGGCAGGTTGCCATTACTTTACTTTCCATTTGACTCAAGAGCTCCGTCTACCCATTCCATGCGGGTTGACACAGGTAGTCCATAAAAAAATGTGCCCTCCTCAGGCATATAACCCATCACCTTTACAAAAGTGGCAAGTGGCTTAGGTCCTAACCATTGTGCAAATGACAATCCCATATATATAATCTATCTATCTATCTATCGATCTATCTATCTATCTATCTATCTATCTATCTATCGATCTATCTATCTATCTATCTATCTATCTATCTATCTATCTATCTATCTATCTATATAATAAAACCTTAGACCTTTGGCTTCCATCAATTACCCCTTTAATTCAATCAAAATCTTTGCATAATGTCAGCAGTAGAAAGGGCAATAACCCATGGCAGACAAAACAGACAAAACAATTCCACCACCGACCTGCCCGGTAAAGCCGCGGCCCTCGTCCGACTGCAGGAAGTCGTTGTAGACCTGGTTTGCGGTGACGACCATCGTGTTGACGTGCTCCTGGTACTCAGGCCCCGCGGTGGCAAACAGCGCAATCGCCCCTAGCGGAACAAACTGCTGGTTACGCGTCAGACTGGCGTCCTTCCCAGCAGCAGCTGCGCCAGGGTGACTTTCACAGTTGAACGGAGAAAGCCTGGCGAAAGAATAAGATAAGAAAAGGTATTACTTTATTAATCCACAGAACAATTTTATTTGGTTACAGAGTAAAACGTTGAGTTGAGTTGGTTTAACGTCCAACATTGGTTTCAGAGTAACACAGATGCATGTTTTCAGCAAATGGTATGAACATGGTACCTGTGAGTCAAATTTGAAGATTTAGGGGTAAAGCATTGTAAAGCCGAGATTAAGGGTGGACAATTCCTAAAAAAGAAATTCAACCCTACCAGACACAGGAACTGTAATAGTATTACGAATAATGTGAGTGGCTTTCTGCATTATTCGTAATACAGGTCTGAATAACGAAACGTTATTTACAGCAAATCTCTGAATAGCATTCGTGCATGTCCGTATTTGCAATCTTTTGTAAACATGTTCGCCAAGTTATAATTTTGCTTAATATCTGAAAAAAAAAAATTACTTTGGAGAGAGTGTGGTAGAAATGCACTCGAGTTAAACCAAAGCTTCACCCTAGACTTACTAAACCCATGAGCAATCAGAAAACCTCGTGGCTGGGGACCGGTCCCTGTCATGTCATCCGTTATCATTGTATAGATCACAAGCCAAAGACAGAACGATTTTCTTACTTTATCTATCTTACCTGGACAGGACGGAGAGCGCCTCTGAGCACAGGTACGGGCAGGAGACGAGGCGGAAGATCACCTGAGACGCGGCCAGCGGGTAGTGCGCCCGCATGATACTGTCAAACGTTGCCCGCAGGTTAGTCAGGTCGCACCTCCTTATAGCAGACTCTTGGTTCGAGTCCAAGATGTTTCCTGATAAGACGCAGAGAGGAGATAATAAATTGTCTTAACCTTTTGCCATTATGTGACACACACTTGTTTTTTGCATTGATCTACACACCTTGTTTTTCAAAATAATTAATATCAAAGCTCTGATTGGTGATACACTAAAAAAAATATTACATGTACACCAAAATAATGTGCACACAAGGATTGGGCCTTGAATCATGGTATGTGAAAATGTTAAGGAGACAAACAAAGAGCTGGTTTGTTGTAGATGTACATTTCAGGAAGCAAACATTTATTAGTTAAATATCCGACCTCTTGTCCTCTATTATATTATGCGTTTTTAGAGTTATATACCAGGTGTACATATAGGTGGATTCCAAGGCTTTACAAAATAACAGGCCAAGTCGCCAAGTCACCAAAGTGGAGATCATAAAAATAAGATTCGAAACAAGCAACTATTGTTTTATTCATCATTGTTAGGCACAAACAGTTCAAGACTTTTAGTGAGAATCTTTCCTTAGTAGACCAGATAGCTCAGTTGTTAGTGCCATGAACTTAGGAGCCGGAGGTTTAACTTTCTAGTCTTAATTATTGCTTGTTATCTATCTCTGCTGAGGATTCTTGTGAAACCTTATGATTTAACCAATACAGGACCTGCTACTTAAAATACTGCTGCATGTATTCCCTAATTGTGTTAAATAGTGGTTTCCCGAGCAGATATAAGCGTCATGAAAAGATTAAAACTAATAGAAGATATTTTTTGCGGTTTACTCTAGGGTATTCAAGACAATTCCAAACAAATAAATCCCTCATAGAATCTTGATCAATACAACCTTCAAGTGGACAGGCTACGCCAAACAACATAATACTCATAAACTGATCCGTATGTAGCACCAGTAGGAAGATCTGTGTATGAGGTCCATGTACAAGACAAGGATAAGGGACTTACACACTGTACAAACCAGCCTCATACCTCTTTTAAACAGTAGGCTACGTCTGTGTGAGATAAACCAGTTGGAGATTGACAAGGTGAGTGAAATTAAGATTAAATATTAGAGAGTTCCCTTAAGGAAACAGGCTATGACAAACAACCCAAACAGGGGCTCACCTCCATGCAGCACCAGAAATAGGATCTGAGTGGGACACGCGGGCTGTGCGGCCGAGCTCGAGTCTGTGGTAGGAAGCGAACTGTCCACACTGTACATCTGTCTGAAGTGCTCTACCCGCTTATCAAACTGGGGCTCTGGAGTATTGAGGAGGGGGTGGAGGGGCAGGGGGAAGAGGAAAGCAGCAGAGAGGTACAACATGGAGTTACTATCTTGGCTGTGGGCGACACAATGACACTTGTAACATGGCAAGACACAGAAAGATTTAGAAAAAAATACTGAGTCTGTATAAGCAACTTGTAACTAGTGGCAGGCTATGTCAACATTTGATTTCTCCCTTACCTGTACACATTTTTATAGTATAATTTGTCTTAGAATATGCCCCGTTAATATTGTTAATAAAAAGAGACAGGTGTAGCGACTTAATGATCGATCGCACTGACAAACTGACAATTTCAACTAGAAACTGCTAAGACTGACGACGAGACTGGGCCTAAGAATAGTATAAGAACAACACAAACTGCACGATTTTCCCAACGGCTTTTCTCACGAACGCCTCTCTTCTACTAGACCTATCATCAACAAGAAATGTTTGAAGTGAATCTACGTTGTTGTCACATCTTGTATATGATCAACGTTTATGTTTTACCTAGCGTTCTTACACAGGGACATAAAATTCAACAGAGATTACTGACGCGTGGTTCTACTCTATAGTTTGTATGATTTAGTAAAGTTATTTCTCTATTATTCCAATAGTATACAGATAATCAAGATTGGGACAAAAGATACTCAACCACCATAAATAAAGACAAACAAATCGATCAAATTTTTGCTCACCATCACCCGCGACGCAGGACACGTAACTGTGAGTGTCGGCATTTTCATCCAGACCCGATATAAACTCCATGGATGAAGAGCGGATCAATCCAGCCGGCTCTTCGAAGCTCACCTGCTGGTAAACCTCTACTGGAGGGAGGGGAGGGGGGCGGTGGAAGAAGAGTAAGGCGTGATGAAGGGGAGAACGAGGACTGGAGGGAGGGGAGGGGGTGGTAGTAGAAGGGTAAGGTGTGATGAAGGGAGGTATGAGAGGAATCAATGATGAAAAGGTTGATGAGGAAGTGATGGAGCATGAGATATAAATATTAAGAGAGGTAGAGGGTTGGGAATGTTGAGGAGTTAGGAATAATCCGAATTACATACTGGTGTCTTATAGTTTATCACATGGCTAATTAGCTTCACTGCAATGCAAAGAGCTCTGCAGCATAGCCTGCCTAGGCATTAGATGATGTTGTTATTGTTGAGTTGGTTTAATGTCCAACATCAGCACTATATAGGCTATATTGTGGACGGGCCCCAAGACTGACGTCTGACAATTTTATGTGCTGCCACACACGAGACAGGGCGGGGATACCATGACTCCTGTCTCAGCCGGTCACATTAAACTGACACCGACCCAACCAGTAGGGAACGGAACCGCCAGGATTCGAACTCGGATCCTTTTGCGTCGGAAGCCGATGTTCTACCCCACCCGTTAATATTGTTAATAAAAAGAGACAGGGACATAAAATTCAACAGAGATTACTGACGCATAGTTCTACTCTATAGTTTGTATGATTTAGTAAAGTTATTTCTCTATTATTCCAATAGTATACAGATAATCAAGATTGGGACAAAAGATACTCAACCACCATAAATAAAGACAAACAAATCGATCAAATTTTTGCTCACCATCACCCGCGACGCAGGACACGTAACTGTGAGTGTCGGCATTTTCATCCAGACCCGATATAAACTCCATGGATGAAGAGCGGATCAATCCAGCCGGCTCTTCGAAGCTCACCTGCTGGTAAACCTCTACTGGAGGGAGGGGAGGGGGGGGTGGAAGAAGAGTAAGGCGTGATGAAGGGGGGAACGAGGACTGGATAGATCTCTCCATATAAACTTGAGAAAGAGAAACAAAGAGTATGAACCATATAACAAACCAGATAACTTTAACTGACCTCGACTGTCAAAAAACTCCTCGTCCAGGCAGAATTTAAAAAATAGGGATATAACAGCATATGACTGGGTCTGTCACTGCATGTATTCCTGCCTCCCGAGGAACCTCCGAAACTTTGAACAAAGGGAGTTCTGGCACACAAAACACGAGAAAGAGGTTGAGTTGGTTTTAACGTCCAACATCAGCACTATATTGGCTATATTGTGGACGGGCCCCAAGACGGACGTCTGACAATTTTATGTGCTGCCACACACGAGACAGGGCGGGGATACCATGACTACTGTCTCAGCCGGTCACATTATACTGACACCGACCCAACCAGTAGGAAACGCAACCGCCAGGATTCGAACTCAGAACCTTTTGCGTCGGAAGCCGATGTTCTACCCCTGGACCACCTCGCCCCCCATAGAAAGAGGTAGAAAGAGTACAATATATGTAACACAATCAGATAACTCTTAACTGTCCAACTGACCTGGCGCGTCAAAAAATTCCTCGTCTGAGCTCGGTTCCTGAAGTCTCTCCAGGCTGGCCCAGTCTGTAAGGAGAGAACAAGGGGAGAGTCAAGACACTCGGTTCATAATTGAAAAAGAGTTAATTTAGCGGGCTTGATGAAAAATGTGATCTTTTTGTTGAAAAAAATATTTCAGGCTTTTTCGCATTTTATTAAACGCCACCAGGAAAAACCCTCCCTCTCCTCTCCCTTCTCAACTACTGTATTCACTTTCATTCCATTCCACTCACTATTCACTTCTGTGTTTAAAGCTACGCGCCATAAGGAAAAAAATCTCCATCTTGATTCTCTCCCTTCGCATCAGCAGTCAGAAGCACTACTTTTCTTCATTGCATTTTTTTCACTTCTACCTCCGTCTTTACATTAAACACACAATTTCCCTTAAAAAATTTAAAAATCCTTCTCCCCCCCCCCCGCCCCCCCACCGCCCTCGCTCTCTTCAGTCTAAGTACAAATCCCTCCCCCCCCCCCCCCCCCCCCCCCCGTAACTTGTAACTTTCCTTCCACCAAAATAACAAACAAACAAACACAAATTAACAACCCAAAACCACTAAACACTATTAAGAGAAATCTTCCCCTAAGCCCCTCTCCCCTCCACAAAAAACCCCAACAACAAACAGACTGACAAGCAAACAAAAATCAACAACGAAAACTGTGGCACTGACCAACTGGGGAACTCCGGCTCCGAGACAGAGACGATGATGATGATGCCCCATGACTCCCCACTCCTCCACCACCTCCACCTCCGTTAACTACTGTACTGGCCGTGCTCTCCTGGGAGATGCTGCGGTGCAGGTCGCAGGGCGGGAGCGCTACCCCTGAGCCATGCGAGCCTCTTCCTCCCACACCACCCCCGCTGGACGTGAGGCAGTCTGAGAAGTGGACGGAGTACTTGGCCTGACCTTGACCTTGCTGTTGAAGAAGCCTCTGCTGGTGCTGATGACGGTTCGACGACGAGAAGGCTGACGACGATGACGCCGGTGATGAAGGGAACGGTTCCGAGGTCGACGACGACGACGACCCAAAGTTATCAACGTTATCTGCGTCAGCATCGATGGGTGTGGTGGTTGTCGGAGAAGTTGTACTAGCGGTGGTTGTGGTGGTAGGGCTCACGCCCCCTTCCCCTGCTGCAGCTGCTGCTGCTGCCGCCGCCGCCATTTTCTCTGCGAGAGCGAGCTGGGTCTGCCGCTCAAGTTCCCGGATGTCGTCCAGCGTGAGCCCGTGGTACTCGTCCTGCCACGCCCAGGCCTGGCGATGCGCGCGGAGCATGGTCTTCCGCAGGGCTGAGATGGACAGGGGCGGGAAGGGGAGAGATAGCAGTAGTAATTCAAGAGAGTAGTTAGTGGGGAGGGAAGGGTTGGCAGTAGTGATTGGGGAGAGAGAAAAGTGAAGAGAGTAGTTGGTGGGGAGGGGAGGGATAGCAGTAGTGATTGGGGAGGGAGGAAAGTGAAGGGAGTACATGTAATTGGTGGGGGAGGGATAGCAGTAGTTGATAGGGGAGGGCAGAAAGTGAAGATCAAGAGAGTAGTTGTTAGGGAGGGGAGGGATAGCAGTAGTTGATAGGGAATGATGATGATAATGATGATGAAGATGGCCAAAATGGTGACCATTTCTAGACATAAAATTTGTATACTCCAACATCATGAGTACAATGGCCTGCACTGTGTTGCATTATCCACTATTCGGTAATATAATATTAGTGATGGAAAACATGAGATCAAAATATTGACAGTGATGATGAAAAATAATGGTAACGGTAGAAATAAAAATAAATACAATCATTATGAAAGTAATAATGAAGATAATAATAGTAATGATGACGATAATGACAATACCCACGATGTTGATTTTAATATTAATAATGACATTAATAAAACAACAGTGATGTTAAAAGTCATGCTAATAATGATAAAACACAATAACAAATATGCTCAGACAGACGCAAACAGAACCATGTTCCTCACCGACATCATGGATAAACCGCTCGATCTTGTTCTGCATGCCCCAGTATTTAAACTCCACGCGGCACAGCTTGTATGCCGTCATGACCTCCTTGCCACCAAGTCCAGCCTTCATGGCCTGGCCGTACTCCTTCCTCCAGTTGTCGGTGAGTGGACCCCGCCCCGTCTTGGCGCTCACGAAGAGCTTAGGGTCCTCCTCTTTCTTGTAATCGCCTCCCGTGACGGAGTCTTTCACTATGTCGATGTGGTCTGGTTAGAGGGGTGGATAGAGGAATGGAAGGATAGGCGGTTAGAAGGATGGGGAGGTGGATGGATAGATAGATAGATAATATAAAGAGCTTAGGGTCCTCCTCTTTCTTGTAGTCGCCGCCCGTGACGGAGTCTTTGACTATGTCGATGTGGTCTGGTTACAGGGGTGGATAGACAGATGGAAAGATAATAAATATATGTGGTTAGAAGGATAGGGAGGTGGGTTGATGGATGGATAGATAGATAGATAGATATTAAAGGGCTTGGGGTCCTCCTCTTTCTTGTAGTCGCCGCCTGTGACGGAGTCTTTCACTATGTCGATGTGGTCTGGTTACAGGGGTGGATAGACAGATGGGAGGTGGATTGACGGATGTATGGATGGTTGGATGGATGGATAGACAGACAGATTAGAATTCTCTTCCTTCTTGTCAGGGGGAGGGGGCGCGAACTGGTGCAAGGGGTAGAACGCTGGTCTCTCAATTGCAGGGATGGGAATTGGTCAAAGCCATTACAGAGGAAGAGTAACGCGGCCGGGGTCCAGGGAGCCCCCATCGGAAAACTATTTTTAGCTTTTCTGGTCCAAAAACAGCCTCTCCTAGCTAGAAATTCAGATTTAAGATCCCTAGACCCAGTGACTATTTGTCTCACTGTAGGCTAAGTATATGACATACGAACTTCTAAGTCAAAGAATTCCTCATCGTCCTCCAGAGGACCTAACTCTAAGGAGTTTCCCGGTTCGAGACTGATCGGTAAAAAAAGTATTTGTCTGATTTCGTCCCCTATTGGTTTGGTCAGTGTCAGTAAAATGTGACCAGCTGAGACAGGAGTCTAAGTCTCCCCACACTGTGTGCGTGGCAGCGCTTAAAACCGAGTGGATTAAATGATGGATGCCTAATTAGATGGACATATTAGGGGCCTAGGCCCGTCTTGGCGCTCACGAAGAGCTTGGGGTCCTCCTCTCGTGACGGAGTCTTTTACTATGTGGATGTGGTCTGGGTTTTGGGTGGATAGAGAGATGGGAGGTGGATTGATGGATGGATGGATGGATGGATGGATCGATGAGTAGACAGACAGATTGGAGTTCTTTTCCTTCTTGTCAGGGGGGGGGGGGCGAACTGTTGCAAGTGGTCGAGGTTTCCGGTTCGAAACTGATTTATTTGTCTGATTTCGTCCCATATTGGTTGCGTCGGATTCAGTCTGTGTGTCAGCGCTTAAAATCGTCAAACGTTAGTCTTGGGACCAGTACAAAATATGCCCCATTTTGTGCTGATGCTGGGCACTAAAACAAGAAAAAATACAAACATTCTTCTTGAAGTCCCACAACTTCACAATGTCAACATCACTCTGATTTAGGGATGGACAGATGTATAAATGGATGGGTGGGAGGATGGGAACATCTTTATTCTTGTACGGAGAGATAGACAGAGTTTTTTACTTGCTTCAGAAGGTGGGTAAGATCTGCATTAGGTATGGAAAGATAGAGGACATAGATGGATATATAAAGATTGATAGATGGAGTCATTCTTGGGTAGAATAATTGATAGATAGAAATTTAAGGCCCCCTTTCTTTGCAACAGAGTCCTTGGCCATTTCGATATGGTCTGGGTTAGGAGGGGGGATACACAGAAAGAAAGAATTGGAGATAGGGATGGATGGAAAGAGGGATATATAGTTGGGTGTTTGGTGGGTGGGCAGATATATGGATGAATAGTGGATCGGTGGATGGAAAAATAGAGAGAGGGAGCATAAAGATGGAGCGACAAGGAGAGAGAGAGGCATTAACAGAGGGAAAGACCTGGAGATAAATAAAGATCGGGATACCGAAAGAGAGAGAGAGAGAGAGAGAGACAGACAGAGAGAGACAGAGAGAGAGAGATAAAAAGAAAAAAAGAAAGAAAAGGCACATAATTATTGACATACACAAAAACAAACAAAACCACACGCGCACACACACACACACACATTCACATATGGAATCCCTATCTCCACCAGAAGCTCAGACATTTAAGCTGATCTGTCTGTCTCGTAATGATGGTTTTGTAACGTTCTTTCACTCAACATCTCTCTTTCTCTCTCTCTCTCTCTCTCTCTCTCTCTCTCTCTCTCTCTCTCTCTCTCTCTCTCTCTCTCTCTCTCTCTCTCTCTCTCTCTCTCTCTCTCTCTCTCTCTCTCTCCCTCTCTCTTGCTTTATCCCTCTCGTCGTCAATATTTCTCATGTAATAATTATAAGGAACTATTTATGGAGTGTTAGGGAATGCGATTTCACAAATAATGTCATTTTCTTGTAAATGTGTTGTTTCTGTCCAATTCATTGCACGTTTATTATGCTTTTTTTTCCAATGATTGAACTGTCGCATCGTTTAGCATTTTTCACTCCTTTCAGGGTAGTATTTCTTCCAACTGAGATACGCGTGTATTTTTTAAGTGAAATCAGATTCAGAGTGATAGATAGTGATGGTCAGTTACAGTTAAGTTGGGTTATAGACGGGCTCCAAGACTGACTTTTGGTAATGTAATGACATACACACAAGACATGGCGGCCATACCATGACTCCCCCCACATTAAACTGACACCGATCCAACCAGTAGGGGGCGAAACCGCCAGGGCTCGAACTATAACATGAAAGTGCCATGAGAATAACGCACGTAAAAGTGTCACATGACCCATATGCTCTATGAAACCTAGAAAAGTAGTCGTTGAAGGAGGGCGTAAAGAAACTAACGTTTACCCTTAATTCTTCAATTCCCCGCCCCAAAGACACTCTAGAATGGGTTCGAACCCGTCCCTTACCGACAGTGGTCTGGGCCTTCTCCGACTTGGTCAGCGTGAAGACGCCGTCCTGGTCTCCGGCGTCGTCGATGTATCTCGTCTCCACCTCCAGGAGGAACTTCTCGATGAACGGGCACTTGAAGCGCGTCTTGGTGTACGGGTAGGCGTTCCACGCCTCCTCCTCCACGCGCAGCGCAGACTTGGGCAGGATGGCCCGGAACCAGCCTGGGGTGTACGGGGTCAACGAAAAGAATACATCAGTGGGTTGGGAAGGGGGGGAGGGTAAGACTGTGTTAGTTATGCATTGTCGAGCCAACCATACTATGATCTCAATGGCAGAGTTTAGTTAGGATTCGTGAAACTACTAGCCGCAGACAAACAACAGAGCCGCCAGTCTGGATGTAGGGGGACACAGAGAAGAACACACCGGTGGTTTGGCGGGGGGGGGGGGGGGGGGGGGGAGGGGGGGGGGCGGGGGAGAGGGAGGGTTAGACTGTTTATTAGTTATGCATTGCCGAGCCAATAATTCTAGCTGATCTTAAGGGCAAAGTTTAGTTATTAGTTAAAATACGTGTGCTCGCCGCAAACAGACGGACGGACAGACAGACAGACAGACAGTGAGACAGACAGTCAGATAGGCAAATAGATCGACAGATGGACAGAAGGACAGACAGGCTGATATACATACATACTTACATACACACACATACATACATACATACATACATACATACATACATACATACATACATACATACATACACACATACATACACACATACATACATACATACTTACATAGATTGGTGACCACCGATTTAGTAGATCTTAGACATAAACATACTGGCCGCAGAAAGACAAACAGTATGACACTAAGATGGATACACAGACATCAGACACACATACAAAAATAGACATACAAACATACAGACAGAATGTACACACAGACAGGCATACCGGATAGGTCACTGCAGATGTCGTAGGTCTTGTATACTGGCTACAGCCAGACAAGTATATATACACAGACAGACAGACAGACAGGCAAACCAGTAGACATGATTTAAGTTACGCCGGCTAAACGTCCGACGTTAGCACTACATGGGCTGTTTTGTGAACGGGCCATAAGGCTGCCGTCTGACAATTGTATGTTCTGCCACACGAAACTGGGTGGGGATACCATGACTCCTGTCTCAGCCGGTCACATTTAACTGACACCGACCAAACCAGTAGGAGGAGAAATGGCCAGGACTCGAACCACGAGCCTTCTGCGTCAGAAGCCGATGTTCTACGACATGGATACCCCGACCCCTATGGAAAGATAGACATTTACCCATACACAGATACACACATACATATCAAACAGACAGACGAACCAGGTACGTATATGACTACCGGTGTGGTAGACCTTACATTAAAATTATATTCCGGCAACAGTCAGACAGACACGTATCGGGCAGGTGGCTGCTGATGCGGTAGATGTTGAACGTGTACTGGTCGGTACCCCCAGTACCGTTAGACTAGGGTTACATACAGACATGCAGTTAGACAGACATTTACACAGGTAGACAAACATGTTATTGTTGACTGATATTAACATGGGACAGAGAAGAGAGAGAGAGAGAGAGAGAGAGAGAGAGAGATAGATAGATAGATAGATAGATAGA
>RQTK01000915.1:174749-196722 GCA_003991915.1 Elysia chlorotica
TACTACTACTACTACTACTACTACTACTACTACTACTACTACTACTACTACTACTACTACTACTACTACTACTACTACTGCTGCTGCTGCTGCTGCTGCTACTACTACTAACAATACTATTAATGATAATATAAAGATAAGATACCATAAGATAAACTTTTGTTCACCCACAGTGGAAATTTTGGATATACCAGCAACTCTATCTCTCTCTCTATTTCTCACCTGTCACGCACGAAGATTGGTGTAGGTAAGAAAAGTTACAAGGTGATTGATATAGTTCTAGAGAGTATAAGAGAGGCAGGAACAAAAGAGTTCTTATATATCTTTCCGTTCTTGAAGGTGGTTGAAAGATCGTATTGCTCCGAGCAGAGAGTACAAACTCATAGTAAAGGGGGTGTTTACTGTTAGAATTGAATTCAGCGTGATCATGCAAGCCTTGGAGTGGATGTTTTCAAGGCTTTTTAATTTAAAATTAATTATTGTTTCGGCCTTCTTGATCATATTCTTTTTTTTTAAACTTTATATCCCCTTTTTTGACTGCACAACCCCAGCAGCTGATACCATATGAATTATAATAATAATGATGATGATGATGATGATGATGATGATGATGATGATGATGATGATGATGATGATGATGAAGGTGATGATGATGACGATAATAAATCATAACAATAGGGGCTGAGCTGTATAGACATCTAAATAATAAATCTGCGCAAGTCCTACCATCACAAAACAAAAATAATAATTATAGCGCACCGAGATCCGGCGAGGCTGTGCCAGACAAGCCAAAGCTGGTCCGACCTGGACTCTCTCTCTCTCCTCCCCCTCTCTCTCTCCCTCTTTCTCTCTCTCTCTGTGTCTCTCTCTCTCTCTCTCTCTCTCTCTCTCCCCTCCCCCTCCCTATCATTCTGCTGGTGGTCTGTATTCAACAGGATTGCGCAATGCCAGATCTCTACTGGGCTACGCTGGTATGATGTGAGTCCAGGGCGGAAAAATAATTAGAAATGGAAAAAAAAAATTATATTGTTAAGATGCAAAGAGAATTCTGCGACTGTGCAAATTGATTTTTTTCGTGAATAGCGAAACTGCACAAAAAAGATGGAATTATCTTGTTTTAAATGTAATGGAAGAGGAAATATTACAAAACCTAGCAGCAAAACCTGGGTATGGGTCTTGGACTATATAAGTATACAAGCTGTACAAGACCGACTCAATCGAATCGAAAAAAGAAAAAAAACCACGAAGAAAAACAACAACAATAACAATACAACAACAACAACAACAACAACAACAACATCCAACAACAACAAAAACAACAACAAAATCAACAACATAAACCAGACTCGAAGCACAGCAATTATAGAGCCGCCGCGTCTATCGCGTTATATTATTAGTGTATGCATCTAACTAGAAACTAAAAAGATAAAGGGAACATGGTGATGAAGGAAAGAAACATGATATCGTTGGGCGCAAAACAAGCAGTCAACTGATAATGTGTCTAATTAGTTTTAAAAGGTAAAAAAAAAAAAAACAAGAAAAAGCACACAAGTAGCGGAATTGTTTGTAAAAAGTGTAATTCAATAATCTCAATGAATTATTACAACGTCTACAACTTGAGATGAAAATGAAAACTAGTCTCGAAATATAATGTATAGAAAAAGAGAAGTTGTCTAGAAATATATGGTATGGAAAAAGAAAAGTTTATAAGAAATAACCGTACGGCCGTCCTAATTTCTGGAAGAAAATCATGAGGAAAACAGACAAAAGTCTTGGAAAAGACGCTGGTCGTTTTAAAAGGAAAAAAGTCAGCAGAATATCGGAGGTGTATACCACTTTTGTTTATGTATCTGAGAGAGGGAGAGAGAAAAGAGAGAGAAAGATAAAGACAGAGATACAGAGACAGAGCCAGATAGAGAGGGAGAGAGAGAGAATAAAGAAAAACGGCGGAAAACGTTTAAACTTGCAGCTACTGTAGACCTTGAAACAACAACACCATAATTATATTAGTCAAGGTTTAAAAAAAAAACAACGGAAAAAAAATCCCCACGACTCCCTAGAGCGAAATAATAAAAAATAGATAAGAAAACAATAAAAACCAAAACGGCAACAGATCAGACACAACATATGGAAGAAAAAGATAACATGGGTAAAACCGGAAACAACTCAAACCATATGAAAGAACTCAAGAAAAAGATAGAAAAGACGTTACAAAGCAGTCAAAGTAAAGAACAGAAAAAGGTATAGAAGAGGTTTGAAAAAAAAACAAAAACAAAAAAAACCACGCGTAAAACTAACAGAAAAACGCGGACTTAATTAGCTGTGGCCAAAGTCTGTTAAACATCAGCGAAAATCAAGAAAAACCAAACAAAACAAAAACTAAAACTGTCAGTTTTGGAATGTTTCAGATTTTTACCAGAGAATGTGGGAAAGAGTTAGAGAGAGAGAGTGATAGAGAGAGGGAGACAGAGAGAGAGGAGAGAGAGGGAGAGAGAGAGGGGGGAAAGAGAGAGGGAGGGAGAGTGAAAGAGAGAAAGAGAGAGCGAAAAGAGAGAGGGTAAAGACACGGAGAGAGAGAAAGACAGAGAGAGAGAGGGGGGAGAGAGGGGTGGATAGGGAAAGAGAGGGAGGGGGAGAGAGAGAGAGCGAAAGAGAGAGAGAGAGGGTAAAGAAAGGGAGAGAGTGGGGGAAGAGAGAGGGACGGATAGGGAACGAGAGGGAGAGGGAGAGAGAGAGGAAGAGAGAGGGAGAGAGAGGGAGAAGGAGAGAGAGAGGGAGAGAGAGGGAGAGAGAGAGGGAGATGGAGAGAAAAAGAGATAGCGAAAGAGAGAGAGGGAGAGATAGTCATAGGGTTTTAGTTATATATTTTACATTGGTTGTTGTTATTGTTGTTACTACTGCTGCTCCTGCTGCTATTATGCTCTTACATTACGGAGGACATTAAGTGTTAAGCAGTGGTGATTGTCTTTAGGTTATAAGTCTGAGAGGTCATATGGTCCAGTTATGTACACTTAGGTTTAAATTTAATGCCGCTGACGGTTCGGACCCTCTCACCATACAGGTTCCTCGAGGGGAGCCTAGGAGACGAGAGAGAGAGAGAGAGAGAGAGAGAGAGAGAGAGAGAGAGAGAGAGAGAGAGAGAGAGAGAGAGGAGTAAAATATATCGCAGTGAGAGATGTGGACAAAAAGGTTTAAACTCTTCCTCTACGATAATGATAAACGCTTTATATTTCTTGAGCCTCACGTATATCAATGCATGGTTTTACATGATTATGAATTGAGGAAGAGAGAGAAAGGCAGAAAGAAAAAAATAATGAATTAAAGAGATGGGGAAATCAACAGAGATAGAGAGTGAGAAAGGGAAAGATAGAGAGATATAAAAAAAGAAAAACAAATAAGACAATAGTACCCAATTTTTTACCAATATAAATAGAGAGATAGATAGAGAGAGATAGGGAGGGAGAAAGAGTGAGAGAGTTACAGAGAGAGAGAGGAAAAAAAAACACCTACCTGGATCATGTAGAGCTGGGCTATGCGATACTCCTCCACGCTCATGGGCAGAGATATCCTGTACTCCTTGATGAGCATGATGGGATCTCAGCTACACACTGCCACGCCCACAGAGATTGGAAGCACCACCCACAGCTACTCGAAACCACGCCCACAACTTCTGGAATCCACGCCCACAGCCAAAGGTAGCCCCTTAGCTACACTCTCAGCAACGTGCACGGCGGATGCCTTTAGGATACAGCCAATGTCGCAGGAGAGGTGATGGTAATAAAGCATGTGTGGGTCGAAGCCCATTTCCGATTGGTCGAGACCATCATCAGAGGGCGGGGTCTTGTGAAGAAGGGCGTATCCAAGTTGCCGACAGAGTTCGAATTGAAATTAATGGGGCGTGGCTGAAGGCGTCTCCGAGATGAGCAGGATCAAAATGCCACGGGTTGATTAGAATATCTGGACATGAAGGCGGGAATTGGAAACTGGTGTGCATTAATCCGAACGGGAGTTAGATTGAAATCTTGCACAAACAGTCTAGTGGCGGTCATACCATACTCAAATCCGAGAAAACACATGCCATTATCTTCAGGAATTCATTGATTCATGTTTCATTGCTGCGTCCTTATTCCTTCAGAAATCACACGCTCCTATTTGGGTAGAGATCTAATCTAATGAATGCAAAAAGCCCAGAGAGCGGATGAGCGCCATAGACCCACACTGTTATATCTGCCGCGTCTCCTTCTACAGAAGTTGGCGGGATGAAAATTCCGACGCGCATACGTCACACCGGAACTAAGTCCAATATCAAATCATATGACGCTTACCTGGAGGAAAAAAAAAAGAGACAAAGATAACATTTTTGAAACTTGAAGTATAATAGTGATACTACTACTACCACCACCACCAACAACAACACCACTACTACTACTACTACTACTACTACTACTACTACTACTACCACTACTACTACCACTACCACTACCACTACTACTACTACTACTACTACTACTACTACTACTACTACTACTACTACTACTACTAATAATAATAACAACAACAACAACAACAACAACAACATTAATAATAGCAAGATGGTGCAAGATGCTCAATTTCTATTAATTACTGAGGGTATCCAATATTTATGAGGTTAGGAGTGGAGCCATTTGAAAACATTTCATATACATAACCGTAGGCACTCAATTTACTTACACGTGTTATTAAAGCTGTATCTATTTTGTGTCTTTTTAACAACATAAAACAACAAAACTAATGCACAAGGAGAAAAAAAGACTCCTCTGGTTATACTTGATCCAAAGGAGTGAAGACACTTGATGATGCAGTTATATACATAACCTGTTAATTACATTAGAACACAGGGCTACTAGAAGTGGATTTACAATCTGCCTTCTGTCCCCTTTTTCCCTTCCTTCTTTCTGTCTTTTCTCTATGCATTCTCTTTCGGTCGCTGAAAAACACCTGGGATGTTAAAAACCAATAAGAACCTCAGCCAAAGCCATATGGGACTCGGACCGCGTTAAGAAAGAGTGACCACTCGAGTGCACAAGTCCCTGGACTTGACGCTCCGCCAACTCAACCAACCATCAAAATAGTCCATTTTAGTCGGAAAGTGTGGAACAAAATACGTGGAAACGGATAACGTAGTAATCTAGCACACTGGCCTTCGCATTGGTAAGGCGAATGGGTGCCGGGTTCGATCCATGCGATGAATATGAATCTTCTTCTTCTTCTTCTTCTTCTTCTTCTTCTTCTTTTTCTTCTTCTTCGTTCGTCAGATGGACAGTTTCACTTCTGATACATGCATGTATAAATGATGTTGTGCGCCGAGGGCCCTTCGGGTTCTTTTTGGCGTAGAGGTACAGGGTTTGGTAAAAAAAATAACGAAGTCTTACATAGACTACCAGCAAGGAACAAATGTTTGATTCGCTCTATTTATTGCTTTCAAGCTAGATCTAAGTATGTGACTGGCACTTCTAGTCTAAAAAATATGCCTTTTTTGGCATAAGGTTGGCGACTCTGATCAGTATATAGCACGGATCTGGAGGCATATTATTGCAACTCAAAAGAATTAAAGAGGGCAGTTAAACTACTTGGCCTCCAAACCGGCAGAGTCGGGTTGCCGAGTGTCCAGAAGAAGTGCGGTCCGGAGTTTACAGACAGACAGCTGGTGCAGTAAATCATACGGTTTAAGGGTTCGGATTTCATAAGTCACGGACCAAACTCTTCCACTTCTAAAACAAGAGGAAGGGGGTGAGGGTGGGGTGGCATCAGTAGTAAAGCGTTTGGAGGACATCTATTTGGTAAAGTTGGTTCAAACCTACGATCGGGTAAAAGTATCCCTCGGATTTCGTACCATACTAGTTGGATCGGTGTTAGTATATTGTGACTGGCTGAGGCAGAAGTCATGCTATCCCCGCATTATCTCACTACGTCATAATGTAAAATTGTGACTAAAGACGTTCGTTTTGAGAACATAAGAGGCGTTAAATTAGGCGGGATTTTCTCTCGTATTAACTACTATGTCATATCTTTAGTTAAACAGAGTACTTACTTATAAATTAAAACAACCAACGGCTACATTGTTACACACTGGGATTACTCTTGTAACATTTTTAGTTAAGCAGAGTACTTACTAGAACCTAACACAACCAACGCCTACACAAACACGAACTGGGGTTTAGTTGTAAACATAGTAATAATATCGTTAGTGAAAAGGATTACTAGTTTAAACCAAACACACACACATCGGCTACAAAGTTACACACTGGTGTGTTAATAGTGCACAAGTATAATAATAAATAGGTCGGTCACGTTAAATCCATAGATCTATTACACAACATCTTCAGTTAAACAGAATACTCACTAAAACCAAGCACAAACAACGGATCCCTCTTTACACACTGGGATTAATTGTGAGCTAAAACAGGCTGCTAATAAATGGGTCAGTCGTGTTAAAACCAACCACTCTCCAGCGGCCGAGCCGGCACTGACCTCACAACTAGTGTGTCACGACCAGGGAAGGCACCTCCACCTCGTCTCTACACTCATCCTCAACCACTCGCTCACTCACTCATTCACTCTTCCCCTCTTTCTCCCCCCTCCACCACCTATCTCTCTCTCTTTCACTCACTCACTCTCTCTCACCGCAAGACAAAAATAAACCCAGAACTCCTTGTGTTTCATCGTCTCCCATACCAGTCGGTATTATTTTTAGAAACGTAGGAGTGTTCGTACATTTTACACCTCTACTGGGGAATCGTGCCGGGGTTTTCTCAATAGAGCACCAGAGCAAAGAGTGATTTGGGATGAGAAGGAAAGGGAGGGAGGGGTGAGGAGAGAGAGAGAGGTACGGAGAGAGGAAGAAAGAGAGACACTGCAATATAGAAAGACAGACAGAACGAGTGACAGAAACAGATAGAGAATGAAAAACGGAGGAAAGGGCAGAGACAGAGACATAAACACACACGGAGACAATTACATAGATATAATTTATCTAGCTAATTAGATAGATAGATAGATAGATAGATAGATAGATAGATAGATAGATAGATAGATAGATAGATAGATAGATAGATAGATAGATAGATAGATAGATAGATAGATAGACAGATAGATAGATAGACGGAGAGAGAATCAGGGAGCGATAATGATAGACAGATATACCGATAGAAAGAGAGAGGGAGAGAGATGGAGACAAAGACAGAGCGTGGGAATGAGAGAAAGAGCGAGGGACACACATACACCCGAGCATTCTTCCTTCCTTCCATTTTATCGATTGTGAAGCAGACAAGGGCTGGGCTGGGCGGAGCAGAGCTGGACGCATGAAGCATCGATCTCTAAGTCCAACTCTCCGACTTTGACGGAAAAACAACAATACACAGCCCGCCAGAGAGGATAACTGTTTAGCTAGTTGGTTGGTGAGTTCTTAGCGCCCATCGCCAGAAACCTAGCCATATATATCGCTGACGGGTCTCAAGACTGACGTCTGACAATTACTCTGACACAGATCCAAGCAAGTATTATGAGGTTTTACACAATAACAAAACAAAAACAAAAAACAAACAATACCCGCCACAGTGGGTAACAGTTTAGTTTGGTTGCCGGTTTATTTAAGTCCACCACAGGGGTCTAGGCGACATCGCGGGCAGGTCCCAAGACTAACGTCTGACACTTAGGCGTTTGAGATTAAATTCGTATCTTGGAGTGAATGTCAGCACTGTGTATGATATATTGCAGACAGGTCCCAAGACTAATGTCTGACATTTTATTGTACGTGCTGCACAGAGACAATGCGGCGATACCATGACTCATGTCTCAGCCGGTCGCATTAATCTGACACCGAACCAAAGAAATATCACAAATGAGAGCCTGGCAGAAACACAACAAAACCCGACATAGTGGATAACAGTTCAGTTTGGTTGGTGGGTTTTTAACTTCCATCGCCAGCAACCTAGCCATATATCGCGGGCTAGTCCCAAGACTAACGTCTGACAATTGTAGGTGCTGCCACACGGAGAAAGGGCGAGAATATCAGGACTTTTGTCTCAGGTGGTAACATCACTCTGACACAGTAGTTGTAGTTGAGTTGGTTTAACGTCAAACGTCAGCACTATCTAGGCTGTATTGCGGACGGGCCCCAGGACTAACGTCTGACAATTGTATGTGCTGCCACACATGAGACAGGGCGGGGATACCATGAGTTCTGCATTAAACTGACATCGATCCAATCAGAAGTGTCAATCGCTAGGACTCGAACCACATTCGTTGCGTGCTACCACACAGTGCGGGGGAACCTGGACTCCTGTCTCGACCAGTCACGTTATACTGACACAGTTACAACCAGTAGTGGACAAAATCAGACAAATTAATAGTTTTTTGCCCGATCTTGTCCTTGGAACCAGAGATCCCTCTTTTAGGACACACTTGCTTCAGTTCGCATGCGGACAATGTTGCGTGCGGCCATAGAAAGATAAAGCGAGGATTTCAGGATTTCTGTCTCAGCAAATCACATAACTTTGACAGAGACCCACAAAAGTATATCTAACGGGAACCATACAGTACAAATACAATTAATACGAAAGTCATAACGGATAAAGTGGGCTAACTTGGATAATCATGCGAGAAGGTAGATATCTAGAAGAAGAGAAAATAGACAACTATTTGTCGAGTAAACACCCGCTTCGTGGGGTATACTTATAAAAAGAGGTATGTATGTCACCTTTTGGTTGGACAGATGGAATTACAATTGATAGATGATAGCTAGATAGATAGATAGCTAGATAGATAGATAGTGAGAGAGAAAGAGAGAGAGATAGAGAGAGAGAGAGAGAGAGAGAGAGAGAGAGAGAGAGAGAGAGAGATTTTTTTGGGAGTGGTGAGACAATACTCCCGATATTTTTTTTAATCCAAAAATCAAAACTCGTCATCTGCCTGCAGACCTGTGACTCTTTCTTCTCTTCCCACCTCTGCCCATCCTAGTCGTCTGCCTTCAACGTCATAACCACCGACCCAGCGACACAACAGCTAATAGAGCAAGCTCTGATCCTAAGGAACTTAGCACGCTTCACTTCTCCGAATTGCTAGAAATAGAACCATAGATCTAGACGGTGGACGTAATTGACTCTAGTTTACGTCCCCTAAGTCTATACCAGCTCTCATCCAATGGAACTTAGCACGCTTCACTTTTCGGAATTGCTAAAAACAAAACCATAACTCTAGGCGGTAAACGTAATTGACTCTAGTTTTTACGTCCCCTAAGTCTATCTAAGAACATTACGCTTGATTGTATAATTATTACCTCGGAACTCTTTTATGTTCAACAGCTTAGGAGACGTCAGAATATTAGAATGTATAACCGATCATATTATACTTTACTGTATACTATCTTTGGAAACTTTTTGATAGAAGTTTTTTTAGACAAGCTAGAAATTAGTTTAGCTTGTGCTAAGCTGTCGTGAGAAGTACCTCAAGTAGGCTGTAGCTAAGAATAGCCGAAAATGGACCACTTCACTACCTGTATACAATAATAACCACTTCGTTTTAGATGGACTACTGTCATGTTATTTCGATGACGTCAGTGTATGAAAATTAAGACCTTATTATCACAAAATCAAGCAAAGGAGAAACTGGTCCCTGCGACCAAATCAATATTGCCACTCCCTGTTTCTATCTATCCCTTTATTCTTTATTTATTTGCGTCCCTTCTCTGTATGTCTGCCTGTTGTCCGTCTCTCTGTCTCTCTCTATCTCTGCATTTCTGTCTATCTATGTCTCTGTCTCTCTCTATATCTATGTTTCTCTCTTCATAACTGTCCCTATCTCCCCTGAGACGCGGTGGCACAGGGGTAGAGCATCGGCTTTCGACGCAGGAGGCCTGTCGTTCGAGCCCTGGCGATTTTTGCCTCTACTACTTGTCAGTTTATAATCTGACCGTCTGAGGCAGGAGTTATGGTATCCGCCACAATTTTCCTCTTTCGCAACACCAAGAACCACACAAACTACCCACTAACACCATGCATTCAGAACCACACAAACTATCTTACTAACACCATGCATCAAAAAAGTTAAGATAATAAACGAATAATAAGCTGAAAAAAAAACGGGATAACAGTGAAGAGATTTAAACTTCGATGATGTGGGGTTACTGCAACAGAGCCAAATCGATTTTTTTATCATGTAAAAGTTTAAATAACTAAAAAAAAAAACAAAAAAAAAAACAACAACAACAAAAAAGGTAGCATAAGACTAAAAATGGAATCAATAATAGGCCGTAAGTAAGATCTAACCATGTTGAATTTTAAATCCGCATCGCGCACATTGAAATTATATTATGAATTTAGGTTATTTATATGTATTTCTAGTCGTAATGTAGCGCCTCCTTTTTTTTTCATTAAATAATTATGTGTGGTTGTGATATTCTTGGAAACGATTTTGTATTCCTCTACCGATATCAATATAATAGTGTAGAGGGACTAAAAAAAGCACTTTTTAACGATGTCATAAGCGGCTAATTCCACAGGATACTACCCAGCACTGCATTATTATCAAAGTTCCCATATTTGTCTGCGTCCTGAAGCCTAATGAGTTTTACTAGTGATTTAACACTGCTACTACACAAACCATTCAGAGAGGAAGAGAAAGCTATCAGTGTACATCGTTGTTTTTTTTTCGAAAGCCACGAAGGGCGGGCGGAGGGGAGCGAGCTGGCTTAAATGGTACAGCGGTAAAGTGCTGGGCTTCGACTTGGAAGGTCTCCAGTTCGATCCCCAAAATCGAGCATAATTGTTCAAATTCATAACCAATTTTTGGCATTGTCAGTCTATTGCAACTGGCTGAGACAGGAGTCCATGTGTCCCGCCTAGTGTGGGTGTGTCTGAAATATAGTGCCTTCAGAGGTTGCACCCGTCCGCCATGTATAGCTAAAAGTGCTGATGTTGGACGTTGAGAAACCAACCAATCCAAACCAAACCATCACTACACGCCGCCATTACAAGAGCAAGAATAAACAAGTCCCGACATGACAAATACAGGCACAGATTACAGCTGTGACACTTAAAGGGCAAACAGACACTAGAGCTAAACGCCTAGCCCAATGGGCAAGTTAGTAATCTATGGATGGAGAGAGAGAGATAGAGAGAGAGAGAGAGAGAGAGAGAGAGAGAGAGAGAGAGAGAGAGAGAGAGAGAGAGATAGAGAAAAGCTTCCGCCTGATTTAACATCATCTAGTTCAAGGAACCAAAAGGTGGATCTTGCATGGCGTCAAATCCTAAGACTAACAACTGCCAACTTTTATCTGCCCGCCACATACAGAGGAAACCCGGGGATTGATTATGTTTTTTGGTTTCTTGAAGTACAATATGTTTACTAACTAGGCTATAATGGTGAAGGTATCCGAAGACTTGCGTTTGTATACTTTTCCCTGCGGGGATATGTTGGTTTGTCGGTTTTTTAGCGTCCAACACCAACACACAAAGTTACCATACGATATGGTGAAAAAAAAAAAAAATCCCAAGACGAACACATTTCAGTCCTACGTGATGCCATACAAAGTAATGACGGGTTGTTTAACGTCCAACACCAACAACCAAAGTTACCATACGATATGGTGAAAAAAAAGATCCCAAGACGAACACATTTCAATCTTACGTGATGCCATACAAAGTAATGACGGGGATACCAGAATTTCTGTCTCAGCCAACCACATAATGGCGACATCGATTTCACCAGCCTGGACCACTGAGAGCTCAGACAAAATACTGTTTGTTTACTCCCATCGCTATTTCGCTCTTCTCACTCACGCAGAGTTTCCCTATACAGGCGGGTTGTTGTTGAGTTGGTTTAACGTCCAACATCAGTACTATATTGGCTATATTATGGACGGGCCCCAAGACTGACGTCTGACAATTTTATGTGCTGCCACACACGAGACAGGGCGGGGATACCTGTCACAGCTGGTCAAATTAAACCGACACCGACCCCCTATCCAGACGGTCTCACACCACACAATGATAAACTCACTGTTTAACCACTCTTGCTTAGATTGGATGGGGGGACAAAGAAGAGAAAACATTTTTTTTTTATTTGAGTTAAGTTGGTTGCTTAGCGTCCATAATGTCAGCACTATTTAAGCAATTTTGCAGACGGGTCCCAAGACTAAACATCTGTCAACTATACGTGCTGTGTCATCAAAGACATATTATGACGACATCGACACAACCAGTCTGGTCCCACTGAGAGGTCGGACAAACTACTGACTCTCTGGCACAATGAGGCTGTTTGTTTACAGTTATCTCTTGCTGGCTCAAGGAGATCGCTCTTTTGACTCACGCAGAGTTTCCCATCCAGACAGACTCACATTACACAGAGATAAATTCACAGTTCAGCTAACAACTCTTGTTTGGATAAATATGTATGTGTGTGTGTGTAAGAAAAAAAGGGGGGGGGGGTAGAAGAAAAATAGATTCATTTTTAGATTAAAATGCTTTTCAAAAGTAACAGAGTACGATAACAAGAGTGCTCCAAGCTCCGTGGGCGAAATGGTCACGGGGAAACGAACTATATCAACTATTCATGCAAGGCTTTGGAAACATGCATTAGAAGAGAGGACTTCTTTCCCTGGTTGCAAAATTCCAAAACATCGCTGCGAAATCTTTTACAAGCGCGAAGGGGCAGCTTGGATTCACCGAGCGCTCTGTGTTATAAAATAATCTATTTTCAAAACAAATGAATAGTTTTCTAAAGGGGTCGCAATGAGTTATAAGGTGAGAAGGCAGAGAGATTAAATCATTGTGGTAGCCTAAAGGGGCAAAACAGCTCAATCGGTACCTATCTTAACTGATGAGTAGGAGTTCAAAGATTGTATCTCAAGTGGTAATCCCGTCTTCGTGTATCATACCCAGAAATGGTTACAGGTAGATATTTACGAAGGAAAATGATTTAAAAAAAAAGCATTGCACTTTGAGAGATTAGAACATGTGTCGTCAAAATGCGTCGACATCAAATGTTTAATCTTACGTTTCCCAGAGTTTTCTAGACAGCAACAGCCTATTAAAATACACAATGCCCTCTATTATAATAGGCTTACGTATTTCAAACACAGAAAAGAATTATTTTTGTATGTTCAGTCAATGAAAAAAAAGTCATATTTGAGAACCTATAATGACAAACCAACAAACCGTTGTGAATGCGTCCATTCCCAAAGCCACCTCTGGACGACGCCAAACCTAAACCAACTCGAGATGATTCATTTTTGTTTGGTACTAACGCTTTTTTCTATGATTATGTTCAGTTTGTTCTATTCCAGAGAAAATAATATGGACGGAGAGGCAGAGAGATAAACACCGCTTCCATTCCATTCGATTACCAATATTGTATCAGAGGGAAAAGTTATTATTTTAGAGCGAAAAATATGACCAGGGAGTTAGAGAGATAAACAACAACTCCCCATTTCATTACGAATGTGTCGGTTTGGGGGGAAAATAATGTAAAGAGTGGTACACAGAAAAACAGAGTAAAGTCAATTCTGCTCTCAGAGAGAATCTGACAACCACCCCCTCCAATCACCCGTCTTCTCCGTACACACACACAACACTCCATCTCTCGCATCGTTTGTTTTCTCTCTCTCTCTCTCTCTCTCTCTCTCTCTCTCTCTCTCTCTCTCTCTCTCTCTCTCTCCCCCCCCCCCCCCCCCCCCTTAACAAAAAAAATTTCCTTTCAGGATGCCACGGAAGAAATAAATTTGAATATGTTCGACTGAGCTTGGCATGCGCACCGCCTCTGTGTGCTGTAGTGCTGTATGCAGCTTCCGGCGATGTAAAACTTGTTGAGAGGCCGCCATATTTTCCGGCGACAGGACTAATCGAATTACCGGAATTATCACGGTAGGAATAACCGGTACATACTAGAAAACCTTCAAGCTCTGGCGTACTCATAAAACTATATGTAGCTGCTGATGGTAGAACACCCAGGACATAATTATTAGGAGTTTTTTTGGCGCTGGTTGCTAGCTCAAAATTCTGCCAGCAGACGGTACGCGGCGTTCAATTTTCTGGGAAGCCATTTTGAAACGGGCAGCCAGCTCTGGCAAAGTAAAACTATCCTTAGGCGGTTTCATGGATTCGTTCGGCCTACAGACATTCTATGGTTGGCTTCCTTTTGTAATTATGCTTCACTGTAGATACAATGATTTCAACTGGGTCATTTTTTTTAAAGAACTTAAATAAAAAAAAGAACCGAAAACAAGAAGTTCAATAACAAATTAATTTTAATGGAAATATGTACATTTACGGTACAATTGTCACCACTATAGATTCACGGTAGGAGATACAGTGAATGATGCCGAGTGGGTAATTAAAAAAAATTTTTTTCAAAGAATATAAACCTAAACATCATTTAATTAAAAATTATCAGCAAATTGTCGGAGAAAAGTGGCACCAATGTAGGTAACTTCCTTTTCACAGCAGCTCAGTCGGTAGAGCACAACACTTCTACCTCAGACATCTCCGGGTTTGAGTCGCGTTAGAGCCGTTTTTATTTATGTAAAACAAAGATGCTCAGACTAGTGATACTAACACGAGCCCCGCGACCCCTCGCACTGGTCCAAAACAACAACAATAACAACAACAACAACAACAACAACAACAACAACAACAACAACAACAAAACAACCCCCCAACAAAAAAAACAACAAAAAACAACAACAACAACAACAACAACAACAACAACAACAACAACAACAACAACAACAACAACAACAACAACAACAACAACAACAACAACAACAACAACAAAACAACCCCCCAACAAAAAAAACAACAAAAAACAACAACAAAAAACAAAACAAAAAAAAACACCACAAAAAAAAAAAATCATAAAAACAACAACAATACAAAACAACAAACAAACAAAACCCTCTCCGAATGTCTGGGTTTTGAACACAATGCCAAAGAGAGAACGAATAATGACACCAGATCCTGGCTAAACGGGTCACATTATATTGACACAAACCAGATCAGTAGAAGACGCGACTAATAAAGCTGTCCAATTGTGGGATCGAACTTTCAGACTTTCGAGTGGAAACTCCGTGCTCTGCTCAGTGAGCTAGAACACTTCCCTCTCTGTCCAACCAGCCAACCAAAATGTGTGGAAATTGAGCGACTGGCCCAACCAGTGGGAGATTAAATTTAAAAGAATATCTGCCCGATTGTGGGATCGGACCAGGACAATTCCGAATAAAGACCCAATGTTCTACACATTGATCGAGGACACCCCCCCACCCTTTTTTTTTTCTTTTCTTGTCTTCAAATTCCTACTACAGTTTATAACTATATATTATACTTCTCTCTATGTATTAAAACAAGACAGAACTCTGAACTGCCAGACCACTGTTATGTCGACAATAAAGGAAACGCAACGAGTTATTTCCCCCATAGATAGCGCGCGGCCTGTGCGTTTAACTGATGACTGTGTTAAACTTTAATGGTTAGCAAGGTTTAATGGCGCCCCAACAGTGATCAATTTGGCAACACTGCCAACTTACTTTAGAAACGCGCGCAGTTTTTTTCAAACATGTATTTTTGTTTTGTTTTAAATTGTACACTTTTATAGAAAGTAGGTTGACAGCTGCTCATCGTATAAATACAACGATCCAGTTTACCAGATTAAATCCCCCCCCCCCTTTACTCTGTATCTGTCTCTGTTTCTCCCTCTCTCTCTCCCTACCCTCTCCTTCTCTCTGTCCCTCTCTCTTTCCCTCCCCCTCTACCCCCTCCTTGTGAGGATATCAGATATCAATTACCCGACCTTTCCTATATGTACTGCGGCTTGTTATGGTAATATTTCTCACAATGTTTTCAGATTGACGCGGTTTGGTCATAGGGAGCACGGCGTACATAATAGCTTTTAAAATCATCATTACGCTCAAAGTGATTCGTGGCGTGGAACAATCCATGTGACGTCACAGTGAAGGTTAAATCCGACGTGCTTTACTGGCGTTTAATGTAGTTTGATAGTTGTTTGTTCTATTTTCAGCTCGCATGTAAACTGGTATGTAATGATTAAGTTATGAAATAAGACCCCGTGCTGATATTAATCTTTGTTCCATACAGTTCTATACCATACATCATTGATTTTTTTCCATGTTTATCTCATCGTTTGATTAAAAGTTCAGTATGCATAGAACGAAAATGTAATACTTAAAAAAAAAAAAGAATGCATGGATCATTTAAAACACACAATCATAACCGCACAGTTGGTAATGATATTGACTCATTCAATCAAAAACGTGTCTGATGGTTTGATCTCAGTTGGTTATTAATTATTGTATTTATCCTCACCGTTCTACGGTGTTAGTATAAGTCCTTTTAATAGTTATGAGATAATCAATTAAAAAAAAACTGTTTTATTTTATTCTTTCTGTTATATTTATCCATACGTTTCTAATAAGATAAAACAAAAATCTACTAGCAAATGTTCAATCTGAATGCTTAGATAGATAGATCTCATTTTAACCTTCACAATGATAAATCGCTTGCATTTTGGCATAAATCTCACTTATGCCGTTATTGTAGCCCTTTGGGACATTAAGGCGACCTAGATTTCATAAGACAATACAATGATGTGTTCCTCTCTAGCTATGGAGTTTGTTTCGACGGCGGATCCCATAGAGGCTGATGGTATTGATATTAGGTACAACAGTGCTCTACACTTAGAACTCCGACTACTGGTATTTTCGAAATAGTAAAAAAAAAACTTGTCTTCGTGGGGGACATAAACCTATGCATAAATTATAGCAACCGTTAATACCAACACCAAGAGACTTTGATCTTAGTTTTTGCCATCGCTATTTAACAACGTAATACACGGTATATCAACTTTCTTAACTAGAACACTTTCTCCCTACTGGTCTGTTCATAACATGACCGACTGGGACAAAAGTTAGTGTTGAGTTAAATTGGTTGTTTTATGTCCAACGTCAGCACCATCAGGCTATATTGTGGACGGGCACCGAGACTGGTGTCTGACAATTTAATGTGCTGACACACACGAGATTCATTCGGAAAACCTCGACTCCCTGAAACAGAAGTACTAATATCCCCACTCTGCCTTGCCTATGTGACTGTGGCAGCACTTGCAATTGTCAGACGTTAATTGTAAGGCCCATTTATGTGATAGCGTAGCTGCTTACGCTGTGCGTTAAGTAAAAAAAAAAACAACAGGCCAAAACAAACAAAACCCATCGGTTAGGGATCCAATATCTTGGACAGATCTCAAACTAGTGTTTAAAACAACAACAACAACAAACAAAACAAAAACCATAAAACAAAAAACAAAAACAACAACAACAAAACAAAAACAGAAAACAAACAAACATCACACATGATATTTCCAACTCACTGCATAATAACGTTGGTCTTTGCACGACACAGAAATCATAGGTTATTCATCCACCTTATCTCACTAAAATAACGGATAGAGTGTTAACCTTCTGTGATCTATATGAAACACAATTAATATTGTGTTAATCATGTATTACACCAGTTTAACGCTGCAATGACAACGGATTAAAACTTAATTTGCTTTTATAATTTGACTTAGTTCTACACAATTATTTTCTGCATCTGATCACCTAAACCGCTGTAGTGACAAAGGATAAAGTGCAAACCTGTTGTGGTTTTTCTATGACAAAGCTATATTTATTCATTTACCAGTCAGCAGCTTAACGCTGTAATCATCAAAGAATAGTTAGAGAGGCTTAGATCTAACTAAACGCTTCTCTCTCTCTCTCTCTCTCTCTCTCTCTCTTTCTCCTCTCTCTCTCTCTCTCTCTCTCTCTTTATCTCTCTTTCCACCTGCTGAGTACCACTGCTGATAAAGTGATAGACTACTATGCTCTTTAAAGGACACAATTACATTATTCATTCACGGTTTTACCAAAAGTCATCAGTTTAACGCCGCAATGATAGCCTCTGGAGAGGTTTAGATCTAACTAAAGACAATGTCTATCTACCTGTCGAGAGTACAAGCACTAATGGATAGATATAAATGAGTACAGTATAATTATACAGTTTGAAGAGAGAGAGAGAGAGAGAGAGAGAGAGAGAGAGAGAGAGAGAGAGAGAGAGAGAGAGAGAGAGAGAGAGAGAGAGGTGGGATGTAGAGGAAAGAACGCTAGTTAAGTAAATACAGACCCACCCACATTCAGTCAGCATTGAGATCAAAGGACGCTAAAGCCTGATTAAGAGTTTTAAATTGAGAAAATGGCGCCCGCATTTATATTAATTCCACATTGAGACCGTTAATGAAAGAGGGCACATTAAGATAAAAGGGCGGCATAAACTATCTCATAAAGAACGATGTGGCAGCGACATAGATTAAATAAAAAAATAAACACAGGTGAGGTTCTAACGCTTGCAAATCGATTTTTTCCGACGGGTGCTGCATTACTAGAACCAACCACAGAGATGATCGCTTTAACCGAAATAAATTGCTGAACAAGGTATAATGAAAAAAAAAAGAAGAGAACGAAGAAAAGGAGGAGGATGAGGAGCAACGGGAAGGGCGGGATCAATTGATAATCAAAGTAGAAAAAAGAGCTACCGACGTTTCTAATGGATCGAAATGAAAAAAAAAAAAAGCCACACACACACACAACAAAACAACCGTTTCATATGCAGGGATATAGACATATTCTCACAGGAGTCTCTTATCAAAGACAGATCTCAAACGGAGAAAGCAGACTGTATAGCAGACCTATGTCTTTCTTCAAACAAAAGCTGGAGGGGCAACGGGTGCTATAATAACATAGAGCGTTCACTAAAGATTGCGCAGCAAGGTGCTTGATTTGTGCAACATGCAGAAGCTGCACTCTCTCTAGTGCACTTTTCGTCTCTTTAAAGATAAAGACTGCACTGGCCTGCTCTATGAAAAGATGATTATTGATTTTCTAATATTGACTCCAAAGCTTTGCATCCGTCGCTCTCTTCTAAAGGTCTTGCTCCAGCACGGACGGGCTTTCAATGGATTTAATTACACGTATAATTCTTGTTTGGAGACTAATATATAACAGCCTTTATTAAGTTTGTATCTAGATCAGTGATATTCTGTTTATAGACTGGATAGACTATTTTTAGGTCTATGGTCTGGATTCATAATATTGCCTCCCCTTTCGCCCACTACTTCACTTTCTCAAATGCTCCACCTTACACCCCCCCCCCCCCCCCCCCCACACCCGCCCCCCCCCCCCGCCCTTTTTCTCCACCAACAAACACACAGACACACACAAACTTCCGCAACGCACAAGTCACGCCTGGCTTATCAAGCTGACATGTCGCTGTGACTTAAGACAAAACGCAACATGGACAGGGCCTTTATCATTCACACATGGGCTAAGCGCAACTGCCTGGTCCCGGTGACTACATCTACGTGATCGATTGTTTAGATTAATTGGTTGACTGACTAATAGCATGAATGACTGAATTGTCGTTGTTAGTGGCTTTTCGATTTGTTGCAATGATTGGTATATCTAGATGTGAATAATTGTATATCTTGATTTTTAAAGGATTTTTGTTTTTGTTTTTATTAATACTGAAATAAAGAATAGCTAGAGGGGTTTTGATTGGTTTAATGATAGATAGAGTGATTCATCGAATACTGATTGCTAGCAAAATAGTTTGATTTGTGGTAGATAGAAAGTGACTTTTCATTTTATCCAATAATTTATACATTTGCAATAAAAAGTATGTATCTTAATTGTTCAGTTAGTTCCTTGGTTGCTACACGCTGACTTATTCCGAAATTGATAAAAACGCATAGATTGATTTAATGATTGACAGAATGATTGGTAAACCCACCCGCGCGTGATTTTTAGACTACTGGATTCTCAGACACAGTTGTCAGTACATGTATAATGTGATCGGCTGAGACAGTAGTCATGGTATCCCCGCCCTGTCTCGTGTGTGGCAGAACATAAAATTGTCAGACGTCAGTCTTGCGGCCCGCCCACAATATAGCCTATTGATGACGTTGGATGTTAAAACCAACTCAAACTCAGACCGACATAGTACATGTATGTGAATAATAAGAAAATGAGCTTGAACCGACAGTGGATATCATGAGACGTGAGATTCCTACATCTAACAAAGGTCCCCGTTAAGTCTAAACAATGCGCTCAGTCTACCTGCTTTTTCGGCGACAAACAATGAAACTGGGCCTTAGGGTAGTTTAAACTTTCAGATTCAATTCGAGACATACCGGGAGCTGTAAAAATCACTTCTGAACTAGCAATCTCAAGGCGCCCCAAAGAAATCTAAATCTTCAAGTCAATATAATTTATATAGACAGATTGAGAGAGAGTGAGAGTAAAAGAGAGAGAGAGAGAGAGAGAGAGAGAGAGAGAGAGAGATAGAGAGAGAGAGAAATGATAAATATGTCATTAAAGAAGCAAAGTGCAGATCTTTCTTATCTTTCTTTGTATTTGCTGTAGTGACAAGTCTATTATTTTTTTAATCTAGATCTAGAACTAACACATAGACGTCCAGCACTACAAAATTAACGTTATGTATGTTAACCTGTGATCCACACCGAACTCAGAACTTACCTGAAAGCAACGATAGGGAAAATTAAGATTATAAAAAAAAAAATCCGACCTCAAGACACAAACACATGGGGCGAGTCATCCACCTGTTGAGCGTTAAGTCCGCTAAATAACGTGTGAGCTTAACATCTATGAACATCACAGGCGCTAGGCTAGGCACACTTGTTGTAGACAAAAGTAAAAAAAAAAAAAAAAATAGTATATATATAACACTGGCACTAGACCTGGCAGCTGGTCGTTCTAAACAAACACCCAAGCTGGGCGCAAGTCACTGAAGTCTATACTTTCTTCCTTTAGACCTACTGAGAGAGCGAGAGATCGTGAGCGCACCAGAAGACAGCGCGAACACTGTGGCTAAATAAATCTACTAACGTGCACCGCACAGCACTAAACGCCGCACCATAGCGCACGGTGCGTAAACTGCTGGTGATCGGGAGGGCTGGGTTTTCGTGGTGTCGCCGAAATGCGAGAGAGAGAGAGAGAGAGAGAGAGAGAGAGAGAGAGAGAGAGAGAGAGAGAGGAGGTGAGAGAGAGAGAGAGAGAGAGAGAGAGGAGGTGGGGGAGGAAGAGAGAGGCGGTGGAAGTGAGTAAATGAGATAAACAGAAAAGCAGACATAATAGAGAGAAGAGAGAGAGAGAGAGAGAGAGAGAGAGAGAGAGAGAGAGAGATAAACAGACACACAGACAGGTCAAAGAGAAGCGGCAACTTGGCTGGTACAATATTGTATTGCCCGGTTTGGATTTAAGAATGCACTGAGCACGAAGAATTCCAAGTAGCACACAAAACCGATGACGCCAACGCTTCGTTGTTCTTCTAATGTATTTTGTATAGTCATAACCAATCGAAATCGATTTGTTGTTTCGTCACGGTCTGTCTGATTGTCAGCTTGGGCAAGAACGGTGTTTTCTGCCAAGCGGAACGAAAGTTTTTTTTCAGGTTTCCGTGAACTGTTAAAGTTAAGTGTTGGAGATCAATTCTTTGGGGTTTTACAATATAAACATATGGCAGGCGCCACCATGGCGTTCCATCAGGATTGATCAAGAAAAAAAAAACGATATGATCTACATAAACTTGTAACACACATCGAAATCAAAACTTTCGAAAACGTAGAAATAAGTCTCCCTGTCCTACGTTTTTGACGATTGAAATTGAACCGGTAAAAGTTGCAAATAACTATAATGATGTCGTGGCTTTTGAATGTAAAATTGTATTGTGTCAACATTATATAATTCTTCTTTTTTGTACATGTGATAATGGAAATTGCTAAGCGCACTGAGCATACTAGCATGATTGTTCATGGAAGTGCGATATATAAATGCAATATATTATTATTATTATTATTATTATTATTATTATTATTA
>RQTK01000916.1:7473-27519 GCA_003991915.1 Elysia chlorotica
ATAATAATAATAATAATAATAATAATAATAATAATAATAATAATAATAATAATAATAATAATAATAATAATAATAATAATAATAATAATAAGCTCGTTTGTTAGCTTGTTCCTTGTGGTTTAGTCTAACAATAAAGCTTATTGCAATACTTGCGGAATAATTTGTATATGCCGGATATCACATTTCGAATTCATGGTCACAAACAATATGTTCATAACAACGCAATAAATTATAACTTTTTACGGACCAACATTGAAAAAGGATACGAAAATGGACATTCAAAGCAATTTAATTTAATGCACGACGAAAAGGATACAGCCCTCAGTTTGACAAATTTGATAAAACAGGGGGACCATGCGTGAATTAATACAATGGCATTAAAAGATTCAGAGAGGTCCATCACAAAAACCGGCCTGTTGTGTTGTCCGCGGTTCAATTTCCTGTTAATTATTGTTAGATTTCCAGGTATCCTTTGTTTACGGAAGCTTTGTTAGTGCAGGCGACTAGCCCAGTACAGAGTAATTGCCTTCATTACGCTATATAATGGGGCTGCGAGGGTTAGTCTCTAGATAGGTGTTTTTACTACTCAACAGCGGAAAGAACTCGAGTAGGCCTACTCTCCTGTTGTCAAAAGTACATAATAGCAAACTTTTGTAAGTACCTGTATTAATTCCTAACGGGTGTGTTTTGTGTTTAAAAAGGTTATTTTAAAAAGGATTTAGCGCACTTAAAAAAAAGTCTAACTTTTCTTTTACCTTAAACCATGCGACCTATTTCACTTTACATTCTTTGCTTAACGTTGCATTTTTTTTGTTCAATCCTTAGACAATTTATTATACTTTATAATTATTTTGTGTAACATGCATTTTTGACACGGGAGTGTAAGCGTAGAAAGTACCAATGTGAACTAAAAATTCAATTAAATCACTAAAGATGATTATCACGAGGAGAAATGGCGGTCTGAAGACTTAATTTCTCTACCAGCAGGGCTGTGTACTCTTTGAGCCCTTTTTGTTTAGACCTATGCGCAGGCGAAAAATAGAAAAGACATTGGCCCTCACTGCTTTTGATATCAATCCTGCTAGTTTATAAGTTAATAAAGCAAGGTCTATTTCAGTACTAATCTGTCCACAGCAATAGTGACAGGTATGGTAGTTCTTTTCTATCAATTTTATCCTAATTTTTACCTCGTCACTAGGCTATATATAATAGGATTCATTATACTCCCATAAGAGCATTTACGGATAAATCTCATTTAAATTTCTTTTTAAAACATATACATAACTCTCAATATAAGTGGAAGAGTATCTCAGATCTTTGGACCAATGAATGAAAAGAAACTTTTGCAAACAAAACAAATAAAAGCAAACTTATAACGTTTCCTGGGGAGAATCAAAATATTTCGAATCATACGATGACCGAAGCCCCAACCTACCAGATTGATAAAATTTGATTACATCTTGTAAATGGTTCCGACCGTTCTTATTCGCGCATTTGAAAGGTAAAATAGGAAATTTAAATTCTATTCGTTCATAATCAGACAGCCAGTGAAACTTGAAACTGGCCTGATGTGATTGTATTTTTTACAGCGCTTCACTATTTGTACAGCACTAGTGTGGGTAAATTTGTATTGTACTTTATTAATGGTATTCTTAGGAGTAACATTATGCAATATATTCTAGCTCTCTAAGTCAAACTGTTCTGATTTAATCCTCTCACACATAGAATGAGCGTGCGCCCGGATTGTAGGTTCGAGTTCCATTTTTTTTAGTGATGACATATTAATTTATTAATATCGTTTAATTTCCTTGTTGTCACAGCCTTTCAAAGCATTCGTTGATTTGAGTTGATTTGAGTGAAGTTAACTTCTCCACGTCAGTATTATATAGGCTATAATGTGTACGACCCCTCAGACAAACATCTGACAATTTTATATGCTGTCACACAGAAGACAGTTCAGGGAAACCTGGACTCCTGTCTCAGCTGGTCACATTATACGGACACTGAACTAACCAGAAATCGGACAAGTAAATTTTTCTCCCAATTCGGAGACCAACGCTCTGTCACTTGAGCCAGTTTTCCCCTTGTCCAATAGTGACGACAATGAATATCTTTAAATTCCCTGTCGTAACAGTTCTCTGAATCACGCTTGGTTTTTTGTGAGTGAGCAAAAATATAATTGAGTGATCTGAAATCAAGTTGTTGATGACTGTAGCTTTATGCCACCATTAACAATACGCCAAGGTGACAAAACGCGATGTAATTTAAATGCCCTGCTAAATGGGTAGCATGTGTGATTGAACCGAGACTTCCTTAAGTACAGGCCAAGTCAGTGAAAGGATCGGAGTGAAAAAAATGTTAGCGTAATAAGGGTAACAGTGATCTACCTCTAATTAATCATTGCCATAGTATAATAAAACTTTGCTTGTCATAATCCTATACATGGATCTTTTAAACCTCGGTATATACCCTTTACTTTTAAACAACCTTTTTATGCACAGTTGTTATGCTTTAACGCTGCTGCTACTAGTATAATGTACTTACTGTCTTAGGACATTGTGGGCGCAATATAGCCGTTACCGTGCTGACGTGCCTTAAGAACAAACTCACTCACTCACTCACCATTTCACATTGATACTCGAGAGGCGTTTTAGCTCAGCCTACTCAGCCTACACTGCAACGGTGACAAATGATCCAACTGCGCCTACTATTTTAATAGTATAATTCACTAGGACTTCAATTGCAATCTTTTGTCTACTTCGGTGACTTTGCCGCTATTTTTTGAAGCCTCGCACTAGATTCAACTGTTCCAGATTCCTGCTAATCTGAGCCTATCACGCTATGTAGAAAAGTCAGTGCGAAAATCAAAATCCTCATCTATTATAAAATTTGATGAAGTTGATGAGATAAAGGCGAAGGCATGAGCAAGTTCACTGATCGCTCTCTCTCTCTCTCTCTGTGTCTCTCTCTCTCTCTCTCTCTCTCTCTCTCTCTCTCTCTCTCTCTCTCTTCTCATTTGGGTACAAAAGGGTAATCATACTTTGTCAAAATTACAGAAACAGAACGATCAAACAACGTCTGTAAAGTTTATTGTTTACAATTCATACAATGCATCAGTTCAATTGTGGTACACGCTTCTTTTAACTTATGATCACAATAAACCAAAAAAGTAACATTTCCCACATAATATATATATATATACAGAGATAGACAGAGATCTTGAGATCTATTATTGTTATTAAGATCGTTACAATTCTGTTAAAATCTAATGTTTCGGTTCTACGCATTGTCTGCAATGGAAGGTTGCTCTCTTTTGCTTTTTATTGCGAAATATCGTCCATTGTCCCATCAGGCCCATTCTACACTCTAATAGACGGGGCGCGGTGGCCCTGGGGTAGAACATTGGCTTCCATCTCTCTCTCTCTCTCTCACTCTCTATATTATATTTTTATATCCCTTCCGCCCACACCTTGTGTGTGCCCTACACCTTCCAACCCACCATCTTTCATATGTAACAACAACCGTGATATATAATTACATACCATTCATAAATCCGTAAGCCTATAAGTATTAATTCCTAACGGGCCTTTTTTTTTCGTTTAAAAAGGTTGTTTTAAAAAGGGTTTAGCGCACTTTATTTTACTAATCTAACATTTTTGTTATCTTAAAACCTAGCGACCTTTTTCGCTTCACATTCCTTTCTTAACGTTGCATTTCTTTGGTTCAATGCGCAGAGAATTTATCATATGTAATAATTATTTTGCGCAACTTGCTTTTTTGACACAGGAGTGTAAGCGGAGAAAGTACCAATGTGAACTAAAAATTCAATTAAATTAATAAAGATGATTATCTCGGCAAAAAATGAGGCCTGAAGATTAAATTTCCATACCAGCTGGGCTGTGTACTCGGAAAAGATTCCTTTTCTTTGAGTCCTTTTTGTTTGCATCGATGGACAGTCGAAAGATAGAAGGAATATGCCCTTGGATTAAAAAAAAATGTTGGCCTCCAGTATATTTCCAAAAAAGGTGCCTAATTTTTGTGAATGAGTAGTAGTATCACGTGGGATAAAACTAAAAACATCACAATAAAAAAAAGTATTTTTTCCACGTTTACAGGCTAATGCAGTAGTGATATTCCATAGAAATGAAAACTAAATGGTCCGCTGGACAATTCTTTCAACAATAAATTATGGCCTAAAAGGATCTGGATATTGTTACAAACAATCTTGTTTACTTATTTACATTATAAAAAAGCATTCATGTACTATAGTTTTCAGGCAGCTTCAAAGGTATAATAATTACTTTGCTCTACATTAAGTAAAAATTATATAATTATGATATAGATATAGAATCGTTAACTTCAAGCGTACAAATTTAGCTGGGGAATTAAATAATAAGTCTGATTCTTACCATTATAACAATATATTAATCCAGAGAATTAAGAATATAAAAAAAACGAACTATCACAGCGCTAAATTTATATTCCTTTTGATTCTCCACTCTGAAAATTACACTTAATTGGTAATATGATACCGGTAAAAAAAAACAAATAAATTATCAGATAATTATTGATATCATACAAATCTATGTTACCAAACGTGAATTGCAAAATACAGAAAATAAGGGCGTACGCCCCAAAACTTACTCCGGTAACAGAGATCAACACAATAGAAAAAGAAATCAGGTAGCCGCGCCAGAGAAAATTTTGTTTGAAACTGATGAAATGAAAACTTACTAGAATCTAGTAGTATTGAAACGCTACACCTCCACATTAATTTATCCTGTCGAGTCAGGATGTTAGCCTCCAATTGGCAGAATAACTGTGTCATAGTCTATCAAGTTTTACTTTTAAGATTCAATTATTTACTTATCTTATACCCGTTAAAATTACTATTATCGTTATTTTCTTATTTTCAAATATTCATAGACATTGAAAGTAAATTACACAAAGGCGATAACGAGAAACAAAGATTTAGTAAAATATTGCAATGATCCAACCGACTGACCTCTTAGTGTAGCACGCGATTGAGTTGAATATCCAAATTTTTAAATTACTGTTTATCTTTATGCATTATTTAGAGATTTTGATCTTTTATTACATTATCAAAGCGCAAAGCTTTTATATCTTTAAATGTATAGTTTGAATACTCTACATTTGTTAAATCTGTTTACTTCTTACAATTTTTCCTGTTTTCGTGCGTTGTGACAAACAAAGGAATGTGCTAAGGTTTAATAAAGACAAAGGTGACTCTAAAATATGTGTTTGAAGGATTGACCAATTCTGAAGTTAAAAAATGACCAACAAAAAAATCTAGAACATAGAGAGAAAGACTAATGTGGAAGAAAATTTTAAAAAAGAGCTTAGCGTCCAACGTCATCACTATAAAGGCTAAACTGTAATTGAAAAGGGGCCTTCATAAAATAAAACTTTGTATCCATTACTTTATTCCTTAATAGAGTGCAGTATAAAAAGTACCAAAAGGATATATTGATTAAAGAGAAAGTAGTTTTTGATATATTTTGTCACAGAATGGCGTCAAATTGCTTAAAAGAAAAAGAAAAAAACAACAACAAAAAACAGCAACAATTATGCCTGCCTGAAAAATACCCCCATGAAAAAACCGTGTGAATGTAATTTCATATCTGCATGTTTTATATCTCCTCTTTTACTTCCCCGCCACATATCAACGTGTACCCCTTAAGCGCCTTAACACAATAAATTGTAGCAACAAAGGCTAAACAGACAGGGGATCTCAGTGTAAATTTATGCAGTACAGTGGACAATGAAGGGGTGGTGTAAGGAAAGTTAAGATAAGTTAAGATAAGCCTTCATTATCCCATAAAGATTTTTTGCTTGGTCGTAGATACACATGCTTTGTAATTGAGCAACAACAGTTTTACATAAAATATATCATAGAAAGAAATAATAAAAAAGGGCAATTTCAATTCAAGCATATCGCTGATGAAATTATACACTATAAAGCTATAAATAACTTTTTAAAAAGAAAACCATACCTCTTAAGGCCTGCTTTTCTAAATAAGAAATACGAAGTTTTAAAACAAACACTGCCCCACAATAAAGAACAAAAACTTTTAAGGAAAACATTAAACAACTCTTTCTTTGTTATGTTAGTAAGATCCTGATATCCGCCACACCTTACAAAATAAATCTAAATAAATCTTATCTCATGGCACTCTTTTTAAGCAGTGATATTGTGAACCTGTTCTATTTAACTTGAGATTGTTTATTTTTCTATCAAAGTCTCTCCACTTCTCTCTATATAAATTGTGCTCCTGATTTGAAGCTTTTGAGTTGAAGCGTAAAACACCACAACGTTGTACTTGCCATTTTAAATATCTAAAAAAAGCTTTAGTCTTTTTGGAAGATTGGATATGAATAATTTGTATCTGATTACAGGAATGTAGTGCGTCAATTAATTGTCAACAGTAACTGTTTAGTTCAGGTAAATTCTTTTAACATTGGGCCGTAAGTAGGACGATGCAGTGCTTTACGAATGGTCGTAAGCTTTGTAATTCGCATAATTTTATTTTACGACAAGTTTTAAGCTGTGGTTTGAACGGTCCATTAGGTTTACAATGTGACATCGCCTATCTTTCCTTCACTTACTTTTAGCCAAAGAGTTCATAACAATAGTGTTATTTAACAAACGACAATACTATTTATTTTAAGTTACTAAGTCTAAGTGCTTTTGTCAGCTAGCCATTCAAATTGTCCGTCTCTGCTTATTCTATACATTTTTCACGCTCAAAAACAAGCAAGGTTGTAACTTAACACAATTAAAGGGTATCCTTTTTGCTATAAAAAAAATATTCATATATTGCTGATATTTGGGATACTTCATGAACTGGTTGTGTCAGTGTCAGTTGATATTTGGGATACTTCCTGTACTGGTTGTGTCAGTGTCAGTTGATATTTGGGATACTTCCTGTACTGGTTGTGTCAGTGTCAGTTGATATTTGGGATACTTCCTGTACTGGTTGTGTCAGTGTCAGTTGATATTTGGGATACTTCCTGTACTGGTTGTGTCAGTGTCAGTTGATATTTGGGATACTTCCTGTACTGGTTGTGTCAGTGTCAGTTGATATTTGGGATACTTCCTGTACTGGTTGTGTCAGTGTCAGTTGATATTTGGGATACTTCCTGTACTGGTTGTGTCAGTGTCAGTTGATATTTGGGATACTTCCTGTACTGGTTGTGTCAGTGTCAGTTGATATTTGGGATACTTCCTGTACTGGTTGTGTCAGTGTCAGTTGATATTTGGGATACTTCCTGTACTGGTTGTGTCAGTGTCAGTTGATATTTGGGATACTTCCTGTACTGGTTGTGTCAGTGTCAGTTGATATTTGGGATACTTCCTGTACTGGTTGTGTCAGTGTCAGTTGATATTTGGGATACTTCCTGTACTGGTTGTGTCAGTGTCAGTTGATATTTGGGATACTTCCTGTACTGGTTGTGTCAGTGTCAGTTGATATTTGGGATACTTCCTGGTTGTGTCAGTGTCAGTATAAGAGCTAAGACAGCAACCCATAGGTCTCCCCGCCCTACCTTGTGTGTTGGTGCACACAAAATTGCCGGACGCACGTCTTAGGGAATATGAACAATTTGTATCTGATTACAGGAATGTAGTGCGTCAATTAATTGTCAACAGTAACTGTTTAGTTCAGGTAAATTCTTTTAACATTGGGCCGTAAGTAGGACGATGCAGTGCTTTACGAATGGTCGTAAGCTTTGTAATTCGCATAATTTTATTTTACGACAAGTTTTAAGCTGTGGTTTGCACGGTCCATTGTGTTTACAATGTGACATCGTCTATCTTTCCTTCACTTACTTTTAGCCAAAGAGTTCATAACAATAGTGTTATTTAACAAACGACAATACTATTTATTTTAAGTTACTAAGTCTAAGTGCTTTTGTCAGCTAGCCATTCAAATTGTCCGTCTCTGCTTATTCTATACATTTTTCACGCTCAAAAACAAGCAAGGTTGTAACTTAACACAATTAAAGGGTATCCTTTTTGCTATAAAAAAAATATTCATATATTGCTGATATTTGGGATACTTCATGAACTGGTTGTGTCAGTGTCAGTTGATATTTGGGATACTTCCTGTACTGGTTGTGTCAGTGTCAGTTGATATTTGGGATACTTCCTGGACTTGTGTCAGTGTCAGTTGATATTTGGGATACTTCCTGTACTGGTTGTGTAGTGTCAGTTGATATTTGGGATACTTCCTGCACTGGTTGTGTCAGTGTCAGTATAAGAGCTAAGACAGCAACCCATAGGTCTCCCCGCCCTACCTTGTGTGTTGGTGCACACAAAATTGCCGGACGCACGTCTTAGGGAATGTCCAGAATAGAGACTATATATATAGTGTTGACTTTAAACGCTTGATATGTAAACGAAGAAAAATGCTCGTGAAATATGAATATATGATAAGTTAATATATATTTCTCCCAAAGTCATCTATATATAAAATTGTCTATATATTTCTCCTAAAGTCGTCTATATATAAAACTGTCTATATTTCTCCCAAAGTCATCTATATTTATAATTGTCTTTATATCTATGCCAAATTCATTAGTAAATAATACATACTATCTCTTTTGTTTGTCCCCAGCTGTTCTTCCAAACTATGAGCTTGAGATTTACTTCGTGGTGGATGCAGCTGTTGTAAACAGGTAACTATCTATCTATCTATCTATCTATCTATCTATCTATCTATCTATCTATCTATCTATCTATCTATCTATCTATCTATCTATCTATCTATCTATCTATCTATCTATCTATCTATCTATCTATCTATCTATCTATCTATCTATCTATCTATCTATCTATCTATCTATCTATCTATCTATCTATCTATCTATCTATCTATCTATCTATATCAACTCTCCTTTTGGTTGATGGATTTCCAAATAGAAGACACATGAGATAAAGAGAAACTGCCATCATATTTTTAAATAGAGGCCTTGCCACCCACACACGGCGGTAGTTGGTGACTCACGCCCTTTACTATAGGCATGTGGCTTTCTTATCGTTCATTGGATCCCTAAGTCTAGCAAATAGATTTGATTGGACGCTGGTGGGGATTCCCTAACATGGTCTTTGTTTTTGCTGTAGGCCCGGTTATCGCAATGTGTCAAATATATTTCTACACTAAGTTTTGAGTAATCAATTATAGAACCAAGCTGATTGCACCCCTTGCTGGCTCCACAGATACACTGCAGAGCAAACCGACGGCGACACTGCGAAAGCCATGGACAGTTTGAATGCCGACATCGACTACTTTATCACTGAGGTAAGTCCCTTTAAAAGCCCACACCGACTTTAGAGTTTAGTAAGTCAGTCTGAATGTTGACATCGACTGCTTTATCACAAATTTTAGTTAGTTTCGATGTTGACATCGACTAATTTATCTCGGTGGTTAGTCAGTTTCAATGTTGAGATCGACTACTTTTCCTATGTGGTTGGTCAGTTTGAAAGCCCACATCGACATTAGAGTTTAGTTAGTCAATCTGAATGTTGACATCGACTATTTTATCACGGAGGTTTGTCAGCTTGATTGATAGCATTGACAACTTCATAGCGCGTAGTAGTAGTAGTAGTAGTAGTAGTAGTAGTAGTAGTAGTAGTAGTAGTAGTAGTAGTAGTAGTAGTAGTAGTAGTAGTAGTAGTAGTGTAGTTTTAGTAGTAGTAGTCGTAAATTATATCGTTTCTTCCCGGCTCAGGTTTGTGATGAATATCGCTTGTATTAGGCCTACAATGTATTAAATGTTGTCTATGATATAAATACCTTTTTGTTATTCACTGTATGACCTTCACACTCATTACAGATAAACGATTTGTACTCGTCACTGGCGGTGAATGGTTTCAACATCCAAATCCTGAAAAAGAAACTGGATATTCTGGTATGTGCCTTATAATAATCATAACAATCAAAACAGGTAACCGGTTAACTGAATAGTTCTTTATTCACGAAAAACGAACAACTTTGTAATTGTTATCCATTTTCTTTCATTGCTCAAGAATTTGATACGGGGTTTTCATACTTCGTGTGTTGAAATGGGTCTACTTATTCACTAAAAATGTTTATTTTATACGAGCTCTACATAAGGCTTGTTAAAATTAAGTACCCTGTTATGGTAACAATTGTCCATTTTGTTTAGTAAATGTGTTAATTTCATATGCGCTTATTATATGACTTATAAATGAGCATTGATAACACTTGGAAACAAAGCGTAGTAAAGTTGTATCAATGACAATAAAACATTAGGGCGCACTAAGATTTTCACAAGTACCGGGTACATTAAAACACTTAAAGCCCGGTTTTATTAGTATAGTAAAACATTTAACCCAGTAGCCTACTCCGTTCAAGTTAATACTTTTTTGTTGACAAAATGAGCAAAAAAAAAAAAAAAAGATCTACAATTTCGATAAAAAGTAGCAAGAAAAGAAACAAAATATTGGAACTAATAAAGATGTAGTTCACATGTTGGTAATTCATTCGTGGCACATATAACTACACATACATTAAAACGAAAACAGAAAGAGATCAAGTCTGAGAGAAAATGATTATAATGTATTGCATTTATATAGCGCACGTCCATGAACAATCATGCTCAATGCGCTTAACAAATTGCTATTATCACATGTACAAAAGAAGAACAATCATATAATCCTGACACAATACAATATTACATTCAAAGACCACAAGGAATCATTATAGGTATTTACAAGTTTTGCAGGCTCAATTTCAACCGCCGTCAAAAAGGTAGAGCTTAAGCATGCGAACAGGAAAGTTACATTGAATGGTGGAGACAATAATTTTAATATTGTGACCTGATTGTGAAAATAATAGGGGCTTTGAGATCCATATATCTTAACGAATGACACACTGGCGCCCAATAGGCAACGAGATTTCTGATCACTCACTAGCTTTGCAAATGTGGAATAGAATAGAGCTTGATTTGACGCTGCAGTCAATTTCTTTAGCTATCATCTTCGTCGTCGCCTACGGACGCCGATTTCGCACGGACCGTGATGCAAGTTGTTGATGATGTTGTTCAGTTGGTTTAACGTCCAACATCAGCACAATATAAGCTATATTGTGGACGGGCCCAAATACAGGCGTCTGACAATTTTATATGCTGCCACACACGAGACAGAATGCGGAGACCTAGACTCCTGTCTCAGCCGGTCACATTATACTGACACCAACCCAACCATTAGGGAGCGAAATAGCCAGGGCTCGAACCCGCACCTTTTCCGTCGGAAGCCGGTGTTCTACACCAGGGCCCCTGTGCGGCGAGAACAGAGGTTAAAAAAATAGGTGGAACATGATCACCAAGGCTTACCGACCCGAAACTACAATAATGATGATAAAATAATTATAAGTATTTTAATTTTTTGCGCAACAGAAAGCTTGTCATATTGATTGAGGCAGCTCCTAATTGAATTGGAGTTCTCTAATACAGTCATATTATATTAAGATTTCAAACTGGTGTTTTTGTTTCTTTTTTTCTTGTCGTTTTATTAGTATTCCCACGATCAAATTTAAAAAAAACAACTTATCTAAGAAAAGTGTACATTTGAGTCTGATTCAATTTTTAAAAAGCGAACCAATTTTGAAGGACCGTCTTTTAATTGTAAAGGATAATCTTATTCAATTTAGAACACAACGACTCCATATTGGAGTAGCGCATTTGAAATGTGAAAGCTATTAAAAATAATTTTCAAATACAACAGCTTAACTTTGAAGTAACGCATTTAAAATGTAAAGGCTATTGTTATAATTCTTTATTATATTTTTTATCATCAGGACTTCATCATTTTCAATGACAACACTGATGTGGATCCAGGCCTAAAGGCCTTCGACGCGTGGTTGATGAGCACTAACGCCTACGCCAACATCGGCTACGACGCAGCCATCTTGTGGACTGGGTGCGCCTCGTATTTTGAAAAAATAGACCAAATGGTGCTGACATTGGACTGAGTACGCCTAACGTTTTCTCAAAATAGCCCAAATAGTGTTGACATTGGACGGTAACCCAGGCCTCACGTGTCGAAAAAAACAACCCAACTACCCAAATAGTGTTGACGTTGAATTGGGTACTCCTCACGTATCGACAAAATAGCCCCAAAAGTGTTGACATTGAACTGGGTACGCCTCATGTTTCGACAAAATAACCCAAGTAGTGTTGACATTGAATTGGGTACGCCTCGAATTTTGACAAAATAGCCCAAAAAGTACTGACATTGGACTGAGTACGCCTCGCATTTTGACAAAATAGCCCAAAAAGTATTGACATTGGACTGAGTACGCCTTACCTTTTGACAAAACAGCCCAAGTAGAGTTGACATTGGACTGAGTACGCCTTACGTTTTGACAAAATAGCCCAAGTAGAGTTGACATTGAACTGGGTACGCCTCATGTTTCGACAAAAATAGCCCAATAGTGTTGACATTGGACGCTAACTCAGGCCTCACGTGGCGAAAAAAAAACAAACAACCCAAATAGTGTTGACTTGGACTAGGTATGCTTGATGTTCTGACAAAATAGCCCAAATAGTGTTGACATTGAACTAGGTACGCCTTATGTTTCGACAAAATAGCCCAAATAGTGTTGACATTGAATTGGGTACGCCTCATGTTTTGACAAAATAGCCCAAATAGTGTTGACATTGAACTGGGTACGCCTCATGTTTCGACAAAATAGCCCAAATAGTACTGACGTTTGACTGGGTACGCCTGGCGTTTTGACAAAATAGCCCAAATAGTACTGACATTTAACTGGGTACGCCTCTCGTATCTACGAGCAAAATAGGCCGAATAGTGTTGACATTGGACTGAAAACGCCTCACGGGTCGAAAAAATAGCCCAAGTAGTTCAGACATTAGACGGTAACTCAGGCCATAGGTCTTGTGCCTAGGTAATCGGGTACCCTTAAGTTCAGCACCTTGTAACTATGTCCGCATTTTCTCTGTCTGTCTCTCTTTCTCTGTCTCTCTCTCTCTCTCGTTCTCTCTCTGTCCCCACTTTCTCTGTCTGTCTCTCTTTCTCTCTGCCTCCTCACTCTCTAGTTCTCTCTTTACCTCCCACTTACTCATTCGCTCTTTCGTTCTCTCTATCTGTCTTTCTCCACTTGTCTCGTTTTCCCTCTTTCTGGTTTCCTCTTATCATCTCTCTAGTTCTGCCTCTCGTCCTCCCTCATCCTCACTTTCTCTATCTTTCTCTCTCTCTCTCTCTCTCTCTCTCTCTCTCTCTCTCTCTCTCCCTCACTCGTTTTCGCTTCCCAACTCTTTCATTATATCTTATCGATCACCCCACCCATCTTTGTATCTCTATTATATATATTTCTCTTTCCCAATCTTAATCAGTGTATCCCCTCCCTCCCCCCCCCCCTCCCCATATTTTTTTCTTTAACTTTGACTTTTAATCTCTACTTTCTAAGGGTGGCGCGTAAGTCCTGGGGTTGAACATTGGCTTCCGACGCAAAAGGTACGGATTCGAAACCTAACGATCTCGCCTTCCCTTCTCGTTGGGTCGGTATTAGTATAATATGACCGGCTGACAGGAGTCCCGGTGTCCCCACCCTGTCCCGTGTTTGGCAGCACATAAAGTTGTCAGACGTGAGTCTTAGGATTTAAGCGCAATGTATCCTATCTCGCGTTGAACGTTAAGCAATCAACCCGCTTCCATAGTATATGCCATTTACAATGACAGGGATGCTGGCTTTAATTCCACTCTTTGTTTGCCTCCAACATGCAGATTTGAGCTGGTTAGTGGAAATGACCAAGGCGTGGCAGGTACGTAGGAGTAAGCAAAAACCGCAACAAATCTCACGGTCTGGTTCCATTAAAAGAGAGGGACAATTGGGGGATTTGGCGGGGGGGGGGGGGGATATCGTTGGGAAGGGAGAACAGTTTCTCCCCTTTTTAAGGGGGGTGCGGTGGTCCAGGGGTAGAACATCGGATTCCGAAGCAAAAGGTCCCGAGGTCGAATCCTGGCTGTTGCGTTCCCTAATGGTATCCCCGCCCTGTCTCGTGTGTGGCAGCACATAAAATTGTCAGACGCCCGTCTAGGGGCCCGTCCACAATATAGCCTATATAGTGCTGCTGTTGGACTTTAAACCAACCCAACCCACCCCAACCCCTCCCCTTCTTAACAAGGTTAAACAAAGTGTAAATACCTAGGTCTTCTTACTGAACAGGCAAAGTCACAGAGGCAACCGAAATGAAAACGTTTTTACATAATTAAGTTAAGTTTGATCTTTTTTCCATTGACCCCCAACCACATTTATACTTGAATGATACCCAGTGAGGATTTTTTTTCAGCTTACTCAGCCTATACAGCAACAGTTTAAACTGATCCGATTGTACCTCATGCTTTAATGATAGAGCTCAGTTTGATTCGAAATAGAAAATAATGTCTGCACAGTTTTGATAACTGTACATCTTGTTTTTTAAAAAGAAATTCTAGGGGAATACCGGTAGCGACTGTAATCACGATATAAATAGCTTTAACTACAATGAGGGCTTTCAGATTATCAAATAAAGATGCGTGACGGTATTTGTATTATTGTAATTACGGTTCTTCAGGAGTTTGAATGATTCGTCATATAATCATGTTAAAAATGATACATTAATTTGCATTAGAATACTAGACTCCAAGTTTTATTTCTTTTTAAACTAGGAAATTAGAATACAGATTCTCCGTTTTAAGTGGGCCACAATCAATCGTAGCGTATTATACGTACCTATAGTAGCCCGGGGGTTCTTAAATGTAAAACTATACTATTAGAATGTTTAAAACGTTAGTTTTTTCATAAACACTACTGGTATATTACTAGTCAGAAACTAATTTTTATTCTGTAAAAATGTGGAAAGGCGTACTCAACACCTACAAAATTAGCAACGTCTATTCTCAAACTGGCTATGATAAAGATTAATAACGATTTCTAAACTTTTCTTAATGCTTTGTCTTTCTAAGTTTGAATAGTAGATAAAAGCAGTGATTTTAAGCATTTTGGTTAAACTCCTTAACGTGGCTGTAGAGGAATGAAATGAGTACACAAACCCATAAATTGAGTCCTTTCTAGAATGCATTATGCCATACGGTGATGGTGAACCATCCATCACGGCCTGGGTCGGTTCTTATAGGTACGATACCCAGACTGTCTCAATCCTTGTTATCTGGGTTTGTGTCGGTATATTGTGGCCGACTGGTTCCGGAATCGGATTGTGAATATGTAATAGTATTATTATCCCTATATGTAATAGTATTATTATCACTATATGTAATAGTATTATTATCCCTATATGTAATAGTATTATTATCCCTATATGTAATAGTATTATTATCACTATATGTAATAGTATTATTATCCCTATATGTAATAGTATTATTATCCCTGTTGTTGACTTTGGACTTCAGCCCTTTCCTGATGTTATTAGGCGTTGACCATCTTGTTCATCTCAGTAGCAGCTATGTTTGTTTACATTATTTTACCCAAGTTGCCAGAGGGATTTTAGAAAAAAAAACCTTTTAACTCACTGCATATTACTCTGAGACTTATCAAATCTCTTTCAGTTGCAGTTAGTATAATTCTGTAGATGATGAAGCCTTAAAAGGAAATTGTCGAGTCTTTTTGGATTTTAGAGTAACCCAAACTTCCCTATTAATTTTTTGATCCGTTTATTACAGGCTATGCTCATGTGGGTCAGATCTGCAAGGCAGCTAACTCTAGCGGTATCGTGGAGTATGATATGACCTATTTAGTCAGCATCACCACAGCCCACGAGTTGGGTCATATGTAAGGCGGGTCTCCTTATGTACTTTATACGATACATTAAGATAAGAAATTTTACTCATCACTAAGAGAAGTTTTGGTTGGATGCACTAGCGAAACCATTCATCTTGACACCGATCGACATCAAAACATTAATACAAACATAGGCATTAATGACTTGCTCCTCTCTCTCTCTCTATCTCTCTCTCTCACCCTCTCTCTCCCTTTCCCTCTCTCTCTCACTCTCTCTCTCTCTCTCTCTCTCTCACTCACTTTCTTTATCTCTCTTTTTCTACAATGGAAGCTAAAACCTGGTAACATTCTTTGGCCATTTAATTTACTTATTTGTTTTTGCTTACGTCATATAACATAACTTTTTGGAAAAAAAATGATAATGATCTTTTTTTTTTTTTGCTTTTCTTATTTTTAAATCATATCTTCCGCCAAAGTTGTTTGCTCTTTTTTGTGTCAAATTTTTTTCATTTTTATCAAGCAAAAAACACAAAACTGAAATAGCCTTTCATTTCCCCTCACAGGGGAACTGGTCCATGTGGTAGAGCGTTGGTCTTAAAATCGGGAGCTTCTGGAATCGAATTTCTGAAGCGATAAGAAATGTATTAGACCAATTTTATTCCCTACTGGTTTGCTAGGTGCCAGTATAATGTGACTGGTTGAGACAGGAGTCTAGGTGTCCCCATACTGTCTCTGTGTGGTTGTACGGAAAATTGTTAGAGTTTAGTCTTGTGAACCATCCACAATGTTAAGTAATTATCTAAACTCAACTCATCTTCATCTCCCTCCGACTTGAAAGCATCGGTGCCGGCCATGACTCCGATGTGACAGGCTTCATCATGATCCCCAAGAGCTCTGTGAAAGAGGACAACCGGTGGAAGTTTTCTCTCTGCTCAAAGGAAGCTTTCCAAGCCTCTGTAGATAAACTCAGGTGAGTAATCTCTCTATTTTTGTCTCCGTACTATTTGTGTCACTTAACGTCCTATGAGCTATATTAACGCGGTTAAAGATGCTTATGTATAGTATCACTTAGCCAAGTGTTTTAACATCTGCACATGACACACACACACACACACACTTCTTGTGTGCTGAGTTGTTTTATTCTTCTGTCCATAGCACCAACTGCTTTATCTTCTGTCCATGCCACACACTTCTTGCTTGCTGAGTTGTATGACGCACATACTTCTTGCTTGCTGAGTTGTATGACACACACACTTCTTGCTTGCTGAGTTGTATGACACACACACTTCTTGCTTGCTGAGTTGTATGACACACACACTTCTTGCTTGCTGAGTTGTATGACACACACACTTCTTGCTTGCTGAGTTGTATGACACACACACTTCTTGCTTGCTGAGTTGTATGACACACACACTTCTTGCTTGCTGAGTTGTATGACACACACACTTCTTGCTTGCTGAGTTGTATGACACACACACTTCTTGCTTGCTGAGTTGTATGACACACACACTTCTTGCTTGCTGAGTTGTATGACACACACACTTCTTGCTTGCTGAGTTGTATGACACACACACTTCTTGCTTGCTGAGTTGTTTCATTCTTCTGCCCATAGCCCACACTTCTTGCTTGCTGAGTTGTATGACACACACAGTTCTTGCTTGCTGAGTTGTATGATACACACACTTCTTGCTTGCTGAGTTGTTTCATTCTTCTGTCCATGCCACACACTTCTTGCTTGCTGAGTTGTATGACACACACACTTCTTGCTTGCTGAGTTGTATGACACACACACTTCTTGCTTGCTGAGTTGTATGACACACACAGTTCTTGCTTGCTGAGTTGTATGACACACACAGTTCTTGCTTGCTGAGTTGTATGACACACACACTTCTTGCTTGCTGAGTTGTATGACACACACACTTCTTGCTTGCTGAGTTGTATGATACATACACATACTTCTTGCTTGCTGAGTTGTATGACACACACACTTCTTGCTTGCTGAGTTGTATGACACACACAGTTCTTGCTTGCTGAGTTGTATGACACACACAGTTCTTGCTTGCTGAGTTGTATGACACACACACTTCTTGCTTGCTGAGTTGTATGACACACACACTTCTTGCTTGCTGAGTTGTATGACACACACAGTTCTTGCTTGCTGAGTTGTATGACACACACAGTTCTTGCTTGCTGAGTTGTTTTATTCTTCTGTCCATAGCCCACACTTCTTGTTAGCTGAGTTGTTTTATTCTTCTGTCCATAGCCCACACTTCTTGCTTGCTGAGTTGTATGACACACACACTTCTTGCTTGCTGAGTTGTTTCATTCTCCTGTCCATAGCCCACACTTCTTGCTTGCTGAGTTGTTTCATTCTTCTGTCCATAGCCCACACTCCTTGCTTGCTGAGTTGTTTCATTCTCCTGTCCATAGCCCACACTTCTTGCTTGCTGAGTTGTTTTATTCTTCTGTCCATAGCACCAACTGTTTGCTGGACTCCAGCCCAGAATCCACGGCTCAGGCTGTGGAAGTCACGGACGCTCTCGCCGACCCGAACACAATATGTCGCCGTTCAGAGCAGGATGCGAGCTCTTACATGTGTAGGGTAAGAATGTTAATAATGTAATGGCTCTTATATGTGTAAGGTAATAATACTTTAATGAAGAAACAGGGCACAACAATAGAGCACAGGACAGGAGCTCTTACATGTGTAACGTAAGAAAAATCAATTGTGAGAGCTCTTACATGTGTAAGATAAGAATAGTTTAATGGAGAAACAGGGCACAACAATAGAGCGCATGATAGGAGCTCTTACATGAAGTAAGAAAAATGAAACCTGAGAGCTCTTACATGTGTAAGATAAGAATAGTTTAATGGAGAAACAGGGCACAACAATAGAGCGCATGATAGGAGCTCTTACATGAAGTAAGAAAAATGAAACCTGAGAGCTCTTACATGTGTAAGATAAGAATAGTTTAATGGAGAAACAGGACACAACAATAGAGCGCATGATAGGAGCTCTTACATGAAGTAAGAAAAATGAAACCTGAGAGCTCTTACATGTGTAAGATAAGAATAGTTTAATGGAGAAACAGGACACAACAATAGAGCGCATGATAGGAGCTCTTACATGAAGTAAGAAAAATGAAACCTGAGAGCTCTTACATGTGTAAGATAAGAATAGTTTAATGGAGAAACAGGACACAACAATAGAGCGCATGATAGGAGCTCTTACATGAAGTAAGAAAAATGAAACCTGAGAGCTCTTACATGTGTAAGATAAGAATAGTTTAATGGAGAAACAGGACACAACAATAGAGCGCATGATAGGAGCTCTTACATGAAGTAAGAAAAATGAAACCTGAGAGCTCTTACATGTGTAAGATAAGAATAGTTTAATGGAGAAACAGGGCACAACAATAGAGCGCATGATGGGAGCTCTTACAAGAAGTAAGAATGTGTAAAGTAAAAATGCTCAAATGTGAGAGCTCTTACATGTGTAAGGTAAAAATAGTTTGATGGAGAAACAGGGCACAAAAATAGAGCGCATTATGGCAGCTCTTACATGTGTTAAATAAGAAAAATCAAACGTGAGAGCTCTTACACATGTAAGGTAAGAATGTCGAAATATGAGAGCTGTTATATGTGTAAGGCAAGAATGTTGAAATGTGAGAGCTCTTACATGTTTTAAGTAAAATGCTCAAATGTGAGAGCTCTTACATGTGGAAGGCAAATATGCTCAAATGTCAGAGCTATTAAATGTGTAAAGTACGAATGCTCAAATGGAGAAACAAACAGAGCACAAATGATATAGAGCAGTATTGGGGTTCTTACATGTTTAAGGTATTATCACGTATGAACAGGACACCCTGGGCAAAATCCTCTTGATGAAAAGACCTATCCATGCAAAGTTTAGGGGATGAAAAATACTACAGAGAGAGGAAGGCCAGTGCAGTTTCGCGCTGAGCACCAACATTAACAAATCCTCAGCTTAAAACATCAAAAATATATCCAAGAGAGGGTTGTACAAAAATCAACTTACCAGCGCAAACTTTTACATGTCAAAGCGAAAAGAGACAATCGTTGATTCAGCTACCAATTTTTGTTTTAAATCTAGCATTATGTTGCTGTGAAATAACCAGGGCTAAATATGTAAGATAATAGGTTACTATGACGAGAAATGGAGATCAGTACAGAGAGAGAGAGAGAGAGAGAGAGAGAGAGAGAGAGAGAGAGAGAGAGAGAGAGAGAGAGAGAGAGAGAGAGA
>RQTK01000916.1:28746-57290 GCA_003991915.1 Elysia chlorotica
ATGATGATGATGATGATGATGATGATGGTGATGATGATGATTGGATTACTTCTGTTTTTGTGTCTCTGAATTTATTTCTAACTTTTATCACAGCGATGCGACGATGGAACATGCATAGATAGCCCGGACAGCGAGAGTGCGCTGGTTGATAGTAAGTTACAGACCTAGGCTTGTAAGTACAAGGTTTTGATAAGCTTACTGCTCGTCTTAAGAAATGCGGTAAGAAGGCTTACGACCAGTTGTAAGCTAGCGCTAAGGTTGTACTGTACGTAAAACCCGTAAAAATAGACGTTTGTCTATTTAACATTATTTTTTTACATTGCTTTACTGCAGCAACATCTAGATACATTTCTTGATATACACGATTTACTATAATCAACAATATATTGAGGAGAACAAACTGTTAGAAATCCTTTGGCTAAAAGGCAATCTAGGTTCACGAATTGAGTTATTTTTTCTTCTGCATCCAGATGATAGTGTTACTAACTAAGTATATCTTAGCCTTGTGTTTTACATATTTGCCATTAAGTTTTATACTGTTGGAACTGTTAACACGTCATACTGTTATCTGTTTTGATACGGCTCGCAGGCCCTACTGGTAAAAAACGCAATGGTAATATCCGAAAGGTATAAACCAAGTCAGGGGATTTACTGAAATGGACACAAAAAGGTTCTTTCTTTTGAGGGGCGCACTTGCTCAAAGGCTAGAGCGTTGGAGTCCCAATCGTGAAGTCTCTGGTTCCGAATCCATGATCGGTTTAAAAATGTATTTGTCCGATTTCGCCCTATACTGGTTGAGTCGGTGTCAGTGTAATATGACGGGCTGATAAGGGAGTCTTGGTCTCCCGCACTGTCTCTCTGTGACAGCACGTAAAACTGTCAGATGTTAGTCATGGGGCCCGTCCACGATAAGACATGTATAGTGCTGACGTTGGACGCTTATCAACAAAACAAGAACACTTTTTTCTTTTAAATTATTAATATTATCACAGGACTGAGAGTTGCTCAAACAGTTCGCCTTACTCAGCCTACTCGCCATGTAGCTTAATAATGCAAACTGCCCCAAATGTGTCTAATAGTTCAACGATAAAGCTCACTGTGACTCTAATAATCATGTTTGTAAGCACAATGAGCTAAGTTTAATGTATATGACGCTCTATAAACCATATGTATTACATCAGTAAACATTGCCTGCTCTTTTGGAATACCCCGATGATTTTTCTTACTGGTGGCGCCATATAAGTCTAACATCCTTCACACTAACAGACAACTGTATATGGGGCGACCAACCGATCGTGAAGTTTTCCACCAACCTGGGTCCCTACGAGGGAGACTGCCCAGGGTTAATAGACTTCCTCGGCAAGGCAAGCTGCAGCTCCGCCTCTGTAGCGGAGCCATGTTGCAAGACCTGTGAGGACCTCAAAACTGGAATACCAGGTAAAACCTCGTTTCTTAACCATTGAGGTGCTAGAGTAAATGTTGGGTTGCCATATTGCAAGACATGTGAGGACCTCAAAACTGGAATACCAGGTAAATGATCATTTCTTAACCATTGAGGTGCTAGAGTAAATGTTGGGTAGCCATGTTGAGTGACCTGTGAGGACCTCAAAACTGGAATACCAGGTAAAGTAGAGTAAAGCTCGTTTTCTAACCATTGGGGTGTTAAAGTAAAGTAAATGTTGCGGTAGCCATGTTGCAAGACATGTGGGGACCTCAAAACAGGTATACCTGTCCAGGTAAGTTAGCCTAAAACTAATTTCTTAACCATTGGGGTGCTAAAGTAAATGTTAGGTGGTCATATTGAACGGCATGTGAGGACGTCAGAACTGGAATACCAGGTAAAGTAGACTAAGAGCTCGTTTTTTAACCATTGAGGTGCTGAAGTAAATTAAATATTGGGTGGCCATGTTGCAAGACCTGCGAGGACCTTAAAACTGGAATACAATGTACCAGGTAAACGATCATTTCTTAACCATTGGGGTGCTAAAGTAAAGTAATGTTGGGTTGCCATGTTGAGAGAGATGTGGGGACCTCAAAACTGGAATACCAGATAAAAGCTCGTTTTTTTAACCATTGAGGTGCTAAAGTTAAGTAAATGTTGGGTAGCCATGTTGGAAGACCTGTGGCGCCCAAAAAAAAATATATATAAAGAGAAGTAAACGTGTGTTTATTAACCCTTGGCTTGCTAGAGTAAAGTAAACGTTTATGATTTCCTATGTCTTCTAGTGCTTACGTAAAGTAAAATAATGATGGTAAGTCATGTCCCAAGACCTGTGGGACCGCAAAATTGACATACCAGGGGTCATAAGTACAGTGTCACAGTAGTTTAAAACTCACACCTGAATGATTTATGTAAAAAAAAATAAGGCTTAAGACACGTTTTAAGTTCCCGCGAAGTATTATTTACGACCATGGGTAAATTAAAGTAAAGGAGAATTACTTATATCTTGGAAGGTTTAAAGTAAAGTAAGGGTTGTTTTCTTTACCCTTGGAGTTCTGAAGTACAGTAAGAGTTGTTTTGTATATCTGGGAGTGTTAAAGTAAAGTAAAAGTTAATTGCTTTTTGTCTTTGAATGCTGGAGTAAAGTAAATGTACGTATCTTAAATCTTGGACTGTTAAACTAAAGGTTTTTATTTTCTTGGAGTGCTAAAACACAAGTAGAGGTTGGTTTCCTAACCACTGTTGTGTGAAAAAAAATAAAGGTTAGTTCAAATAGTTTGGAGTGCTAAAATAAAGTAAGGCTTGTTTTCTTAATCCTTGGAGTGCTTTTTAACCCTTATGGTGCTTAAGTAATGAAATGCTTCGTTTGCTAACACTTGGAGATATAAAGTAGAGTAAACGTTGGTTTTTATACATGGAGGTCTAAAGTTAAGTTGGTTTCTTGTATCTAAAGATTGGTTTCTAATTTATATCTCCAATTTCGTCTCCTACTGGTTGGGTCGGTGTCAGTATTATGTAGCCGTATGAGACAGGAGTTCAAGTCTACCCGCACTGTCTTGTGTGTGCCGTTTCTTAACATACAATTTTTAGACGTTCGCCTTGGGGCCAGTCCACATGCATAATTATGAAGATTATATAGCTTATTAGTTCTGGCTATGAACGTTCAGCAAAAGACAAACAGCAAAACAAACAAATAAACTTGACCTTCCAGATAGGCTATCCTTTTTTACTGCTTGGGTGGGTGTGTCAGTATGATATGACTGACTGTAGTCATGGAAACCCCGCATTCTGTCTCAATGTGACAGGAATTAAAATAGAAAATATATTTCTTTTGCACAGTATCCGTTGTGCTGGGATGTTGCCTGTTTTGTTTCGTTTTAAAATGGATTTGTGCGCTTAAAAATGTAAATTCTCAAACAAATCTGTAAGTTTTCCTGACCTTTTCCGACAGTGTAAAAACTTGATGTCTTTCTAACACCTTGCCACTTATATAAACACCCTTCTTAAAAATGTGAGGTAGGGGCTATAGGCCTACACCACAAGCAATAGTTTTGAAAACTAAAAGCACGTTTTAGAGTTATTAATTTTTATTGTGCTATGGTTTTAGATTAACTTTGGTTAAGAAAAAAAACATAATTGGCAAAACCTGATGATTAACACAAGGTATCTGGACTTTGTTTTTTTTTACCAGGTTGTGACTATGGCGACGAGTATCACAGCTGCAACAGCTACACACAGGCCCAGATCTGCGATAACTATGCAGACATTTGTTGCGAGTTCTGTCAGTAAGTAAAGACCACCGTTCTGATAAGAATGACTCAACAGTTAGTATGGCAATGTGGATTTTTATCCTGCTAGAACTACGGGTCTTCTTCTAAGAAGAAGCTTACTATATGTACTTGTATTTGAGATGCAGATTTGTGGTAAACGCAAAGATAAAGACATAAATTTACTTAAGGGGGAGGATATAATAGGAGAGAGAGAGGGTGAAAGAGAGAGAGAGAGAGAGAGAGAGAGAGAGAGAGAGAGAGAGAGAGAGACATAGAGAGAGAAAAAAAAGAGAGAAGAAAAAAGAGAGAGATAGAGAGAGAGAGAGAAGAAAAAGGGAGAGATAGAAAGAAAAAAAAAGAGACACATGGAGAAACACCAAGAGGCAGCGAGAGAGAGATAGAGAGAGAGTGAACGAGCGAGAGAAAGAGAGAGAGAGAAAGAAAGAGAGAGAGAACAAAGAGAGAGAGAGAGAGAGAGAGAGAGAGAGAGAGAGAGAGAGAGAGAGAGAGAGAGAGAGAGAGAGAGAGAGAAAAGAGAGAAAGAGAGAGGGTAGGCCCTGTAGACAGTTAGAAAATCCATATCAAGAACATATCTGCACATATTAACTTCATAATTATAAACCTCAGCATATTGTTCGTACACCTTTTTTTTATAACATTCAGTGGGTACCGGAAGAAACGGAACGCCGACTCCAACGACGGAAGTGACACGGTGACACTTGACCTTCCTCCTATAAAGGTGGAGGTCACGAATGAGCTTAAACGAAAACCTGAAACACCACCCCCAAATAACGGCGGTCCTACTGAACAGACGTAACTTCCATTCTACAATTTACGGCGGCTCTGGTAAACAAGAGCAAATTTGCTGAAACTGGCCATAATAAAAGGACGTCTCAGCAGCTAATCAATCTCTATTGAAGTGATATTTTGTTTTAGTTTTTGCAAAGGATTTATTCCTACACTTTATTAAAAAAAAAACAACCGGTAATACATTTCTAAAAAGATCGTGGAATGTTTTAATTTCAGGTTTAGAGTAAGCAAAACTGAAATAAATTAATACTTGTGATTGATACATTGTGTTGATTTTTGCCTTTTACTCTCTGATACAATTATGTGTTATTAACTGTGCCGTATTGAGATTGTATATATAATAACAGTGCCCATCCCACCAGCCTGAATGCATCCATTCAACCAATTCAAAGAGGATCTATGTACTGTAACTCTTACCATAGGAAAAGAAATATCCACATTTTAAACCCATGTTAGGACATAACTCAGTGGTGAATATACAAATTAGCAAACAAACACATTGACTGCATCAAAAGGTTTATTAACTAGAATAGAATAATATAAATGTGCATTTTAAATGAGAAAAATACTTCTTCTATAACATCGATTAAAAATACAACATAAACGTTAACGTAACTAACATAACATACCGCACAAGAACAGGACCCGACCAAAAGTGAAGAGATCCCAAATGTCTTCTCAATTTAAAGTGTTACATTAGAACTTTCTAGAACAAGCAACACTGACAAACGTTCACAATGAACACAGACCCTGAACACACAAAACACAACAACCACAGAACCGGTTCAAAGACACACACAATGGCATTTACAAAACACTATTCAAAATATAACATAGTATTCAAAATATAACATAGTAAATGCTATCCTAACAACCCATATAAGTTTTCTAGCTTTTGAGAAAAAGTAGGAAGTGTGAAAAGTCAGTTCTGGTATTATTTTCATCATATAAAGATCGTTTTTCAACAGAAATTTGACCTTGTCAGAGCAACTAAAAACAGACAAAGTTAGATAAACCTGATCAAACCAAAAAATACAACAACAAACAAACTAAAAAACATGGAGCTGGATTCAACCTTTATTTTCCTCTTGGTTTCTACATATCCAACGTTATCGACTAGACTAAATTAAGGGTTCAAAGACTGGCCTCTGACAATTTTTAGTGCTGCCGGAGAGAGAAGAGAGAGAGAGAGAGAGAGAGAGAGAGAGGGAGAGTAAGAGATAGATAGAGGAAGACAGAGAGAGTGAGAGGGAGAGACCGTAAGTACATCAGTATGGACAAGTACAGCCCAAAAATGTTAAACAGTAACTCAAAATCACTTTCAAAGAGCAAATAAATCTTTATTTTTACGCCGGTTTCTCATACAAAATCTGCCGTTTTTCCTGATGTGGCAACAGCTCCGAAATTCCCAGTTCAGAGAGACAGGAAGTGACGCACTCCTTAGAAACAGTCGTGTCAAAGGTCAAGGCAAGCGCAGCCCTCTGGCCAGGAAAACGCCGCCTGAGTGTCTTCAGGTTATGCCGCAGATGTGCCTGGAAATGGTCGCGTGACAGTCCTGGCATGGCGTATGTGTCCAGGCTATAGAAAGCACCATACGTGCTACGATGACAGTTATAGAATGTTACCATGGCAACGTTATACGGGAAGTAAAAGTCAAGCGAATTTCCAGGATCTCTCTCACACGTAACACTGGAAGAAGTAGAGATTCCAATTGTAGTTCCAGATGAAGAGAACGTTGATGTACGCGAATCCTGGAAAGACGCGAAGACCCCGCCCCATGGTCTCACCAAATGTCGAATATTCTCCTCCATCAGACGGTAGCCAACGTACCAGTTGAAAAGCCTCCCTTGAGGGAAAAGCTCGCGACAAAAGCTGTTGGCCTGAAACATTCGCTGGAGGTCAGAGCGAGTGAGTTCCCTTACTTGAATTTGTCTTCCTGAGTTGTCTTCCCCTGCTCTTTCCGGTGGTGACGTAGGAATTTGGTAGACCATCTGTAACCCTTCCTAGAAAATGGCACAAGGAAAAAACGTTAGAATACTCTGTACCTGCTCACACTACTAAGTTTCAAACATTTTGTTAATGAATCCTGTTATTAAAATAATGAGGCGTTGTCTATTTTCTAAATGCCAATGGGGTATAGGAATATAAATAGTGTAAATCAACTATTAACTAGGTGAAAAATCTAGTTTGAATTTTAGAGCGTTAGCCTTGTATTTGGGATGATATGATACGGTTCAGTCCTACAACCTGGCAAATCTATTATTTTGATACATCCCGTGATCTACTAATTGTATCAGCGACAGTATAATATGTTCGCCTGAGACATGATTAAACATAAGCAATGTAAGGAGTGAGATCCCTGCACTGTCTCATGTTCGGTAAGAATGTAAAATTCCTAGACGTTAGGCAACAATATAGGGCCGTTAGTACATCGTCGCGGTAGCTTAAAAATAAGAAGGCATGTTGAGTTTGTTGTTGTGTTGGTTTAACGTTATCGAAAAATTTTTTTTTCAAAATATGAAAGTAAAGCATATTTACTACCCATAAAACTAAATGGGGGTATGAAATTTGCTCTTAAAAGATGTTTTTTAATGCGTTTTAGTGTGTCAGTTATGTAAATTACGCCAATCTTAAACCTAGATCTATGATAATGACCCGGTTTTTAATGGACTCAACCTAGCCATTCATTCCCAGTAACACCCATGTATTTGGTATGTTTACAACCGTCTTTTTATAGACTGCACTCTGGTTGGTTCACATTAAATATTTGGAATAATCCTAGCCAATCAAAACCGCGATTTTATATGATACGGTTCAGTCCTACAACCTGGCAAATCTATTATTTTGATACATCCCGTGATCTACTAATTGTATCAGCGACAGTATAATATGTTCGCCTGAGACATGATTAAACATAAGCAATGTAAGGAGTGAGATCCCTGCACTGTCTCATGTTCGGTAAGAATGTAAAATTCCTAGACGTTAGGCAACAATATAGGGCCGTTAGTACATCGTCGCGGTAGCTTAAAAATAAGAAGGCATGTTGAGTTTGTTGTTGTGTTGGTTTAACGTTCAAAACCAGCACTACATAGACTATATTGTGGACGGGTCCCAAGACGGACGTCTGACAAGTTTATGTGCTGCCACACACGAGACAGGGCAGAGATACCATGACTCCTGTCTCAGCCAGTCACATTATACTGACACAGACCCAACCAGTAGGGAACACAATCGTCAGGATTCGAACTTGGACCTTTTGCGTCGGAAGCCGATGTTCTACCCCAGGACCACCACGCCCCCCCAATAAGAAGGCATATCACATGCTACTTCGATATTGCACTTACGGCCTTTAGTGTTTTTCTGTTATATGATGTTAGGAAACTAACAATTGAGACCAAACTGCTGATGAATGAGGTCTAATTATTTACTCTAGTGTAGACAGGGCGATATCCGACAGCCCGGAGATGGCTGCAATTTTCGACGTGTCTGTCCGTTGAAGACAAAGTATCATACATATGGCTTGGTTGTTGTTCACTAGAAAACAGGAAAGAAATATGGTGGGAATTTTAAGCGAAATGGATCATTTATAATATGAGGGAAAAAAAAAAAAAGAGAGAGGGAGGGAGAGAGGATGAAGAGGAAAAAATAGTATTGGGATGTGAGGGGAAAGAGAGAGAGAGAGAGAGAGAGAGAGAGAGAGAGAGAGAGAGAGAGAGAGAGAGAGAGAGAATACAAAGAAAGTAAGAGAGTTATACTCGTGAAGGTAAATGCTCTTAACATGTAAATCGTACTAGTTACTCAATGTACTGTTAAATCCAGAACACATTTCTCTTTTGCATGAATACAGTTTATATTATCTTTTTGTATTTAAATTCTTGATCTCTTTTAGTTTTTTTTTTTTTTTTTAATTTTTCATTAAGTGCATTTCATCGTCTGTAACGCATATCTTTATTTGTGTAGAATTGTTTCTCTCCAATCGGGTCGCCTTTCTCTACAGGCTTGGTCTATGTTAGAGTGATGTAACCAGGCCAACAAAAGCACTACTATCTCTACTCCCTCTCTGTGTGGCATTTTTACTTTGTTCTAGGGCGCCGTTCACAAAATAGCATGCTGCCCTTTCTTCATCCTCACTCAAGGCTTTAAAAAAATAACATTGACTAAAGTGAACAAATAAGTATTAAAGGTAGACCAGAATTTATATAGAAGGTATTTTTCTTTGAGCCTACACGCCTACTAGTCTAAGAATGTAATCTGTCCTATCTGTGCACGGTGCTTTAATGATATAGCTCATTTTGGTTCTAAATGCAAATGTGTGTTTTTTGTTTGTTTGTTACCCTGTCTGTTATCTCTGAAAGCCTCGTCCTTAGGAATGTAACCCAAGTAAATCAATCTATGCCCACACACATACACACACCCTATGCTCAATTTCTTACCTTGAAAACTGCTTGAGATGTTTCAAGAGAGCTTTTTGAATACCCATCCCTCTAAAGCTACTGCCCACTCTCGCGGATCTGTAGAGGGTCGTGAGGCCTCCGTCCAAAACACTTGCCATCATATAACCAGCCTGGTTGGACGACAAAAGCAATCATGTTGAGAGAATATAGAACTATAGGCATTATTTGTGACAAAACACTTACATTGGGACATGTTTCTTGGGAGTCATTTGTCACAACGCTACGCGCTTTAGATTCCGGGATTGGAGATAAATAAGATAAGAATGACTTTTTAAACCTAATAATAATAATAATAATAATAATAATAATAATAGTAATGAATTTTAAATTATCTCAGTACTATCCTCTTGGTAATCGTCACTACTATCACCAATATATTTTGCACACGGGCTTACCACTCTTCCATGCAGCGTAGCGACAAAGGGGAAGTTATCCGGATCTGACACTAGGTGTGGATACAGAGCAGGGAGGTAATCATGCATGCCATTCTTATCTATTAGATCGATTACAGCAGAGTGGTCGGACATTGTAGCTTCGCGGATTTCAAGACCCATTGTCAAACATGGTGGTTCGGTACTGTGCATTACTCTAGGTGTATTTTTAGTTGATGACAATGTTGTATAGCAAACGTCGGACTCTTTGTAATTTGTCCTCACAAAAACTGAAAAAGTTACAGCTTGGCTCTGTGTTGGTATTAACTTGTTTGCAAAAACACTTAGAAATTTTAGTTTTCTCATATAATCACTTCTTTCAAGGTGAACGGGTACAGCTTTCACAGGTATGTGAAACAAAGATCTCAAAAGGCACACTTTTAACATCCTTGGAATGGATTTCCAAACGTGAGTCAACTGCTTTTTAAGAGGTTTAAATGAATGAACGCTGTCAGGAATCGAAATGGTCTTGTACAGAGTTTGGTTTGACGTGTACCGGCGCAGTTAGCCCATCGCCAATAACTGTTACGGGGGGTACGGGTAATTAACAAACATAAGGGAAACTAGTGGCGTAGGCATTTTACCTGTCCTCTAGAGAGAGAGGAGAGAGAGAGCGCAGTTTGGGGGGGGGGGTACATAGTGTTTTTATCAGAATTTTGGCCCTGGGGCTTTGGTTTCACACAGTATCTTTTCCTTGTTACACATTAGGTGTTGGTATGGGACTGGTCAGCATGTATGGCTTCATTCTGGTTGGGCCCCTTTCCCCCGTCTAGTTAGGGTGGTTATCTCGTCATGGGCTATCTTGTTTTGTCTGGGACACGTTTTTTGCCACTGGCTGTCCAATCATGATTTTGTCATGTTTTTTGTGAGAGATGGTGAAAGGAGGGCTGGTGTGTCCATGAGTGTTTGTTTTCCTGTCCCGTGAAGAGCTCATTGGGCCTGTTTTGAGTTGTTGTCAGAGAGGGTTTTTGAGGCCCCCTAGTTGTGTTTTTTAAAGTATGCGGGGTATCGTGGAGTCGAGATGTATAATTGCATATATATGCATGCAAAGGCTAAAGAAAATTCTCATGACATGATGTGTGGGGTGGCTTCCGCAAAACATTTTTTAGTGTCATTCATCAGGCCTCATAACCAAATGATGCATGTAGATTTTTAAGTTATCACATACGGATGTTTCCATTAGAGTATAAAAGAATTAAACAAAAAATTGCCAGGTAGACTATTAAATGACTCCTGTTTAAAATTTAAATGAACTACATTTTTCAGAAGGATTTTTTTTATTATAATTAAATTATATCTTTATAATATTATAATTTAAAAAAAAAGGGGGGGGGGGCTGTAATACAGCTCTGCGCTTCTATTGATAAGATTTTTAGTTCGGTGACAAGATCGGATTCATTTATATGCCAGTTTTCGCCCCTTACTGGTTGGATCATTCTCACTATAATCTGGCCAGTGCCAGTGAAAAAATCCGCGTAGTCCCGTTTCCTTTCTTCATGTACGACGTACGTCTTGAGACCCGTCCGCGATAGATTACTGTTGCTTATGTTCGGCATGAAGAAATAAACCAACCTATTATATTGTTTACAACAGCATTGAAAGACTGCACAGTTTTACACTTTTTGCGTACCGCTACAATAACGTTGTGGATTAAGTTAGGGAGAACCTAGGAGACGTTAAACCCGGAGAGAGGGAGAGAATTCTTGTGTTGTTTTCAGCGCCTGGCTGACTTCAAGGCTAAAAAAAATCTATACACATAACACATTTCATGCATAACTATGATAACTACCTGCATGAGATAGATTTGTTAAATGCCAATAAGTCATTTAGGCTGTCATTGCTCTCGTATTTTTTTTATTTTATAAATTGACTTTATAATTATTCTCCTTAATAACATCATTTTATTGCGATTGTTTAAAAGCTACCATTCAAAATAATTATGTGCATGCTGTGTAATCAATAGTCAATTTATACAGCGCATTTTAAAATAATCTTGTAATTTAAAAATTTTGCCAGGCAATAGGTCATTCAATGCGAACTTATATGCAAAACTATCACGAGAACCTTTTTTTTTTGCGAAAATCAAATTATCTAATTACCTTACAGCATAATTTTAAAAAGATTTAAAAATCAAGCAAACAAAGCTACTCGCCATACCACTGGAAACCAAAGGATGTACATGTATTCACTATCATACTTTTTTATTGGAGGTGCAATCGATGATCAGAGTATGCAAAACATTTTTTCTTCAAACCTCGGATGTTTCTTAAATTCTGAGCAAATGGTAAAACAGTTATGCAGAAAATAAATGACACTGGTTGAGCCAGTGGTGACAAAAGAGGTTAATATGATGAAAGAGAATAATGACGATAAAAAGAACTTAATAAGAGCAGGCGCAAATTCTTTCAAAACAGTTTAAAGTTATCATTTTTGTCAAATCCCTGAACACCATAAAGCTATACAAAATGCATCATGTAGATACACGAAAGAAAAAAAAAGGAAAAAAAATACTGTGGCTAAATGTGTATACTCAAATAATATTATTAAAAAAAAAAAATTCTGATTCGAGTTTTAGCTTTCATCACATATCAAATGACAGGTGTGTATTTGCAATAAGTATGAACACTCAATTTCAATAAAAAAAAAAGCTCTTCTAGACGGGTATAATGATGCTCATATCCTTCCTAAAATACAAGTATTTGAAGAAGAAGTAAGAGACAAAAACATTGTGCAGTTAGACCAAAATCAAACGTCGGTGCAGCATACATGATAAGAAAATTATTAAAATACACAAAATCAGCTGACAGTCTGCGATTGTTGTAAAAATAGTGCGCCATTCACTATCACAAACAGCGACGACTCTTTTGTATGTGGTCAAATGTGCAAACAAATCGTTTTTTTATTCTCCTGTAAAACTTTCCTAAATCTACACGAGATACTATTGCAGAAGACGCTCGAATTGGACTAAAACCATTTTGTTCCGTGGGAAGCCAGCAGGATAATCATTGGTGCTGAGTTGAAATGAGTTGCCGAGAACCGGTCCATCAGGTACTTATATCCAGCGGGACAGCTACCCCCTTACATGGGGCTGGAACGGTTCCTGTTGCGGTAGCTGCTATGGTTCCTGTAATTTTAACTGTATTGTAACTGTCACTCTTCCATTATTTGCAGAGGTACATGTTCAGCTGTATATAAGATAAGATAAGATAAGATAAGATAAGATATACTTTATTGTCCATCCAAGGAAAATTGTTGTCGTGGTTACATGGGCTCTATAGTTTAGATAGACAATAATCATTGCATTGTATTAAAAACATATAATAAAACATATAAATAACATAGAAATGTATATGATATGATAATACTCTGATTGTTATAAATTCTAGATACAAAGTAGTTAAGATCTCATGGACAGGGGATAAATTAAATTATGTATATAGATAAATATATAATAATTTATATCAGAATAATTGTTGTAGTTTTTAACACTACACTGGTAGTGTATTAATTGATATTTAAAGAAAACAGTATAAAAGTGTCTATATCTAAACACGAATAAATGGAAAACAGTAAGATGTATATGTATATAATAATCATGGAGGCTATATAAGATGTGTAATATATGTATATACAAAAAAATGTATCACAGATAAACGCAAGATGGCATGATTTAGGGTATTTTACTGTATAATAAAAGCAAAGCTTTTAGATTAGGTAATTGATGCCATGTAGGCGTATAGCATGTGGCATAAATGATTTGAAATATCTGTCCGTTCTAGCCTTCAGGTGTATTAGTTTTCCAGACCGTTGAGACAGACGTAACTGTTTAGCAAGGGAATGCCTTTGGTCTTTCAGAATATTCAACATTTTCTTAAAGGACAATGTGTTAAATAATTGTAGCACACTATCAGGACTCTCGCCTGTACATTTTGAAACCCGCCTAAGTTTATTTTTTCTTTGTCAGAGACTTTTGTATTCCCGCCCCAAGCCGTCAGACAGAAAGAGATCAGGCTGAGCATTGTCGCTTTATAAAACATGTGTATCATGGCTTTTTCGACATTGAATCTATTCAGGCTTCTTACAAAGTACAATCTTTGGTTTATTTTACATAGTACATTGGATGCATGAGGATGCCATTCTAAACTTTTGTTAATTGTAATCCCTAAGTATTTATAAATTGTAAATTATATGCAACACAAAATTAGTTTCTCGCCCCCCCCCCTCTCGCATTTTTTCCTCTGTATTTGACTGGACACCCTGTTACCATCTATGCACGCATGTTTCTCTTTCTTTTTTTCAACCGCGGATTATGTGAGATGAATTAGGTAAATGTTCCTGTAGCTATCGGAACCGCTACTGGAGTAGGTACACGGGACTCCGATCCGATCCAGATACCAGTACATCGATAATTATGTTCCGGTTATTCTGTCCTAGCACAAGTAATTATCTTTCCAGCATGTTCCGGTGTCTCGGTGATAAGTTAATTTATACATTTTTTTACATAGATCTTGCACTATAACATGCGGGTCAAATAACCTAGATGCTAATTTTCAACTCCTCATTTCCCTCAGAAGCGAAGCGCACATATTAACTGTCGGCCAAATAATACCATCCGGTTCCGTAGGAAGTCACCAGGATAAAGAAGGCCATTCAGGTACCTAACGACAGATGTTGGTTAATAGGGCGGCTTTAACGTCACAGTGATATGCACGGGCACGCGTGACAGCTTTTCTTGTATCGTATCGACTTTACTTGTGTTATACTTGTTACACAAATAATACAAATAATTATAATAATACTGCAACTGTACTTTTACAAAAACAACAACAACAACAACAACAACAACTATCACTACTACTACTACTACTACTACTACTACTACTACTACTACTACTACTACTACTACTACTACTACTACTACTACTACTACTACTACTACTACTACTACTACTACTACTACTACTACTACTACTACTACTAGCAATGATAATAATAACTATGATAATAATAACAATGATAATTGTAATATTGGAGATGATTGACAGCTTAATGTACAGAAACATAATTTTGCATACATAATTAAGCTAGGTGATGGAACAAATGTGTTTGTAGCAGCTTTGTAAAAGTTGCTTATAAACCTGTGTGTCATTAGTGTTTTGGTAGGCTATTTCATCTTTTCGGTGCAGCAGCACTGGCAATTCTTTCACCATAGTTTTTAGTTATCGGTCTCTTTACACATTAAGAAGATTTTTCGCCTAAACAAAGGAACCGTGATGGTAAGGAGGGAGTGAGGAGATTACAAGAATGGTGCAGTTTTGTTAGGACGTCCATTCCAGAGAAATTATAATGAATATCCTATATTTCATGCATGATTTTACTAGCAATGCCTACGAAGCGTTTTCAAATGGTACCGCTATTTTATTTCTGTTACGATTACATTTTTAGCAGCACATTCATGCCCTCTCCCAGTTTATCGTTCACTCGGTCTTACGAAATTCACTACACGGCGACGGAACGGCAGAGAGGGAAAACCAGGGCTTGGCTAGTAAAACAACTAAGGTCATGTGGTGTTTAAACATCCTGAGCTGACACCAATGTCGTCCCCTCATAATACTTGTGTTTTTTAATTCCTTTTTGTTGTTTATTATGTATACGATATTCAATGAGCTCCAATGCAGAATGCGCGGGTATGCTCAAAGTTTTTGCTAAAAAATTAAAAAAAAACTAAGATACCTTAGACCTGGGCTTCTGTTTTAAACTGGTACATTATACTGACACAGAACCAACGACTAGGGTACCAAATTGGACAAATACATTTTCGACCGATCGTGGGTACCGACCCAGATCTTCCGATATTGAGACCAACGCTCTACCGCTTGAGCCAGTTCGCCCCCCCCCCCCCCCTTTTTTTTCCATTGCGCATCTTGTCTCTCTAAAAAATAGGATACACAGACACTTTAACCTAAAGAAAATGTTTGGTTTCTCTTGAGATTTCCAAAAAAACCCACAACAACAACAACAACAACAACAACAACAACAACAACAACAACAACAACAACAACAACAACAACAACAACAACAACAACAACAACAACAACAGCAAAACAGGCAAAGTCACACAAAACAACAACAAATAATTGCATTTAGAAAAGAAGTGAGGTTTATCATTAAATATTAGAGACAGTTAGGACAGTTCATATTCTTACTTTAGTAGGCTTGTAGAAAGAAAACAAATAAGCACTAAGTATCTTTCTGTCCCAACTATGATTCAAACTTTAAATAAATAGATCACTATTACCCTTGTTCTGCAAACATGTGTGTACCCCAGTCAGTTCGGTGACTTTATCTGTTATTTTTGGAAGCTCCAGTCTCTCTGAACACGCCCCATACCCGTGCTGTGTGTCTGTGGGACTCTGTTTTAGGCTAATAAGATCTGAACTTGGCTCTCTGTTTCCAAAGCTACTTACGTTTTTACTTTCTCTCACCACGCAAAAAGAAAAGAAAAAAACAACAACAAAAAAACCAACATTGATTTTGTATAAGTTAGTCCCCCTGGTTGCGTTTTATTAAAAGATTCTCACAGGGATGTTTTTGTTAATTTTTTTTATTAAAGAATATACTGCCATACTGCAATGGTGAAAAATAACTCTCCTAAACTATTGTGTTATTTAAATTTGTCAGTTACGTCCCTTGACTATTATTGCATGATGTGACTTGTGTAAAAAAAAAAAGGATTAGTTATTAATCAATCATCATTGTTTAGTAGGCCTATATCCCATCGGCCACAATGATAAAAAGATACTCTATCGACATCAGACTTGTTCACACCCAAGCAACGTTGAATTCACGTAAAAACGGAGTTTATGTGAGTTATCGGTGACTTTTGCACAGCTACCCTCATACTCACGGTGTTATACAAGATCAGAGAATGTGGCTTTTAGATGGTTTAAATGGGTATCAAGATTAAAGAACAATCTGTTTGTGGCCAATGATATCTGTGATCAGACACGTAAAAGATCTCTTCTCCTGACCTACGCAGGAAATGATCTTAACGACAGAATCGAATCTCTCCATCCTTGAAATGGAAACTCCAGCAGGTGGATCCCCGTTTAACAAGTTTGTTAAAGCTATCGACAAGAGCCAATAAGGAAATTCAAAGGTGCACTTTTCGACATTGAAGCCGACAAACAGAACAGAAAAGATAGAGGTTAGAGATAGATATTACACATCCGTACGACAGCTTGCTCCTTTGTGCAGTTTTTTAATTACTGGAGAGGAGATCAAATCTCAGCTCATTTCTGACTAGTCCCTTTAGGTGAGCGCTTAAACAACCCAAATATTACGATGGACGAGCTCCGTGAATATGCGGGACCTTCAAAATTACTACCAAACATGCCAGACGTGTGGAGAGCCAAATTGCGTCTGTGTAAAAAATGTAAGTATCAGAATACAAATCCAACACCAGGCCTTCCCGACCCAAAGACCACCTGTTAATACAAGGAAAGCAGAATCGTCCAAAGGCAGAAACTTCAACGTATAGCCCCAGGCTTATAACAAGAAAAAAGCTCGCCACGTCCTATAGTCTTTTTTTTTTTAGATCATTATGATCTTCGACATTTGTCTTCATGGTGCTTTCAAGTTCCATCGTTTTATCGTCAATGCTAGGCTCTGTTGTATGTCACACTACTCCTTCAACTTCAAGCTAGTCTATAATGCTTTTCTATTAAAATCACACAAAAAGACTAGGAAAAAAGGGAACTTGGAATCTTCAATAGCATTTACCTTAAATTGTCTTTAATAGACCTTCAAAATTTTATATTTTTCGGACTTCATAATGAACACTAAAGCTGTAGATAATAAAGTCTCACAATAATATGGACAAAATAATACACTGGAACTGAAACAAGAGAAAATTCAATGGCTTTATAACAACAGTTGAATCAAAACTAAAGCAAGTTTAGGAAGTGCAAAACTGCACTTTTCAAAATAATACATGTAGTATCTAGACCTCCGTTCATGCTTGCTATAGTTGTTGTACATTATTCATTGTTGTGTCGATTTTGGTTCTGTTATTTTTAAATAAAACCCAAAATGTGTCAACTTTTATGTTAAGCACAACGTTTCATTAATGCTAATTCAAAATGATATGTTAAGAGCGCAAGTCCATCGTAATAATACATTCTATGTTTTTTGTTCAGGTTTCTTCAAAGGAAGAGGGAAAATTAATGATGGAAAATAACTCTTCTAAGTTATAATATGCTTTATTAGTCAGTAACGTCCCTTGACTATTATTGTGTGGAAAAATATAACATGAACGGCTGAGACAGAAGCCCAGTCTTATCGCACTGTGTCTCTTATGCTAGCACGAAAATTGTCAGACGGTACTCCTGGGGTCCGTCCACAGATACCATATAAGATGCTGACGTTGAACGTTAAGCAACGAAAAATGACGTCATAAGTTGTGATCTGTGAAATAACAGTAACCGAACACCATGTTGTAGTTGATCTGATAGATGGGAGAGGCGTGTATGATTACCTCCCTGTTCTATATCCCCATCTGGTCAAATGTCCGGGTAGCTTCCCTTTAGTGTCCACGCTGGGTGGACATTTTTGTTGATTTGTTGCTTAGTTAGCGTGCAACGTCAGCATATAATGGACGAGTCCCAAGACTTACGACTGACAAGTTTGCGTGCTGCCACGCAGAGACAGTGCTGTGATACAATTATTAATGTCTCAGCCTGTTACATTATACCGACACCGACCCAGCCAATAGGCGGTCGGAATTGGAGAAATACATTTTCGAGCTATCGTGGGTTTCCAGCCGGTACCTATTACGCCAACCCCTTTCGCACATTAGATTTTTTAGTGGTAAGTAATACATTTATCTGATGATGATGATGATGATGATGATGATGATGATGATGATGATGATGATGATGATGATGATGATGATGATGATGATGATGATGATGATGATGATGATGATGATGATGATGATGATGATGATGATGATGATGATGATGATGATGATCATGATCATGATGCCGATAAAGATGATGATGAAAATAATGGTGATGCTAATGATTTATGATAGTGGTGATGTTGATGATTATGGTAAGGATAGTGTTGGTGATAACATTAATAATAGTAAAACTTGGTTGTGAATTATCTTGCAATTTTTATTTCGTATTAAAAGTATTTGTAACACAAAATTAAAAGCTTAAAAAATTAAATAACATTAGGAATACAAATTACATTATTAATGACAGCTGTAATCGACAATGTCTTCTCTTTTTAGCGATACGAATCTTCTTGTGACTCACGCTATTTGCGAAAAGCATTATTTAACTATTGTTATTTAATGTAGTTGTATTAATTAAAGTCACCAATAGATATGATCTTCTCTGTGCGTCAGCTACAGGAGAAATGTAGAGAACAGCCGATGCCCCTCTATAACGCATTCATAGATCTTACAAAAGTTGTTGACCTTGTTGGCAGGAAAGGGCTTTCCCGACTGCCTCAGAAGGTAGATTGTCCCCCCCCCCTATTTATTGGCATCTTTGCTTCATTACACGACGATATGAAGGGCACAGTCAGCTACGATAAAAACAAGGCTGTGTCATGGCTCCAACATTGTTTGGGATTAGAACGGCAGTCTGTTTGTCCTTGCAAGAGAGCCAAAACAGATTTAGACAATGCCACAGTAAGCTCACACACCGAGAAAGGCCTGCAGCGACTCTTGGTTACCTTCTCTCATGCCTGAAGACAAATGTGATGTGTCACAATACTCCTTTCCCACCTGCCATCATCATTGACAATGAGTTGCTGGAAAAGACTAATGGATTTACTCTCTCCCTCCCTCTCTCTCTCTCTCTCTCTCTCTCTCTCTCTCTCTCTCTCTCCCTATATTTCACTCTCTTCTTCTCTTCTCTCCGAGCTACTCCTCTGCTGACTAGTTTCTCTCTGGTCACTTAATCTCTCCTTCCCTCTCTCTCCCTTTCTTTCTCCCTCCCTTCTCTCCGGGCCAGCCCTCTGATGAGTAGATTCTCTCTGGTTACTCTAGCCAGCCGCTCCCTCAACACCTTGTTCTCTCTGTACAGCTTCTCCCGAGCCGGGCCCCGAAACCTGGAGCATAAAGAACACATGGGGATGAATAGAGGCTTCCAAACATAACCAGCAAGTCACTGAAGTAGACCTATATAAATACTGAAAACCAAATTGAGCTGAATTTTGAAAATTATTGCTAAAGTTAGAAAAGTTGACATTTTTGTTTTGTGGGTTTATAGGACTGGACGATGAAAAACTGAGTATCAGTCTGTCCGAACTACAAAAGAAATTGATACCAATATGTAACTAGTACCCTTATTATCTAGAAATAATGTAACGACGCAGGTAGTTTTCGTGACGTAACCTGTACCAGCAAGTACAGGTCAGGTCACCAAAACGACACCCAAAGTCACAAAATAAATGTTTGCACCCAGAAACATATTGAGCGATATATAAAAAAAATCTCAAGTATTTTTAGGAACGTTTACATTTTAGTAAGTAGTCTAAAATAATAAAAAAAATCTTTAAAAAGAACACGATGTTCTATGTCAGCATAAACATAAGACGCGTACCACCTAACTTTCTAAGCAGTACATAAACACCCTTTGGTAAGTGTAGAGCAAAATCTGATTTGCCAAAATCACATTTTTCACTACTGGATGGGTCGGTACCAGCATAATGTGCCTGGTGTCGGGGTCCCGTCGTCGAATAGGGATCTTCATTGAGAATCAAAATACGTTAAACCGCGATGGAGCTTAGCTTTATTCGACCAAAGTTAAAAAAATGGTCCTGGAGACTTTGATTCAAATATTCTGAAACAATCCACACATACACAAGCACACACATATATACACAAAGTAACACATTATTACCAAAAGTGCCACAACAGACAAATACAAAAACCTGTCACAGCCTCCATCAGATTGTTACAAAAACGCCATACTCAGCGGACTTGTGTTTGTAGGTTATGTGTATGTTTGCATAATTTATGCATATCAAGTATGTTTAAAAAAATTATGCGTGATAATGTGTTATTCCAACCCAGTTAAACGTGTATAAACAATGTTTATCATTTTCCTCTAACATATTTATTGATAATGTTTAATTGAATCAAAGGTATACATACAAAAAATACGACTAAGGCAAGTTCCTTTATGGGGTACTTAAGGGTTATGTTATCTTAACTTATCTTATATTACATCTAACGATTCAGACACCGGTGCTCCTACCCAGACAGCTCCACCAGAAGATTGTACTTCTCCTCATTGGCTCTATGTAGCTGTTTGACCAGTGACCTTATGACCCCGTCTTTCTCCTTGACCTTTGCCTCCAAGGTCAAAGCCAGCTCAAGCTTGGCTGCCGCGCTCAGCGACCTTCTGTCCATATCCGGAGGTTTTGTCCACTCGAACGGATCTGTATCTGGTCGGGAACTTCTGGGAATCAGCACAGTAAGACATGATAGTTATGATATCATTAAAATTTGAGATAAACTTCTTTATAAGTGTATACGTTGTTCTTTAAAAGAAATGATGAAATTTGCATTGATAATAGTGATAATAATACCTCACCTCCTTTTGCTTCAATAGACTACGGGGACTTATAACTCGCTGAGAAAAGAACTGTTTAATATCTGTATATATGTTATGAAAAGAGTTGGTCATTGTGCCCCTGAATTGTGGTTAGCAGTCCATATGTGTCCATGCTAACAAACGACCATGCGGCAGACCGAGGTTCACATGTAGCTGGGTCCCTGTCCACAAGGAATAAAAACGATCACAAAAAGGTTACCAAGTCTAGCCTCTTAACTCTGGAGATAAAACATCAATGAGAGGTAGAGTTACATCTGCTGGTAGCTAAAACGCATCTCTTCTCTACGTTGGGCAATCTTTTACAAGCGCGAGGACACAAACATTGGGTAAGCGAGTGCTCTATCTAAAGGTACTCTGTTTTAAACACAGTACACCTACAACATCATGTTCCTGCATCATTATTTATTGGTGCTTTTGATCATGACAAAGAACGAGGCCTACTCTTTAGATGAAGTATTGGCTAGATAGAACAATTATTTCTGAAAAAGTCAAGTCTTTAGTTACGGTGCATTGATTTCGAAGTAGGGAAAAAAAAATAACATAAAGATAATTATTGCAGAATATACAAAGACAGTTTTTGGCGAAACACGCAATCACACAGACACACACACACACACACATAAAAACACATATATCCGTATGAGTTAATAATTGGTACTTTCTCTTGATTTTTATTTGTCTGTATATCAAGCCGTTATCAGTCTGAGTGGATATCTAATCATACTACCACCCGTCAATAGACTTAACTCTATCGATCGAATACTAGAACTACAAGCAACCCTACTATTACTACAATATCTACCTGTCTCTTCGCCCAGCTTCCACTGTTTGAGGTCTGGAATGGGCCTTGTAACAGACATCTTTCTGGATGTCGGAAAACGGGTCATTTGCAGCTGGGAACATGTTTGTCTTGCTGACGACTCAGTGTCAAAACCTCAAAATTTCTTATTAGCTTGATGGAAAATGTTTAAATTATTCAAAAATGTATAAGAAATGTGCAATTTAAAGGCGAAGATTGATATTATTAAAGTACACTCCACATGTCATGCTTCACCCTGCTTAATAATATAATTTCTAACCATTCCTATAATATAGAAGTAAATTGTAATAGTTATCATGGTAGGTGGTAAGAAGAACACCGCAGTAACTACCAACGTTTTATTCATTATTTTTTGCAAATCTTAAGATGATTTGTAGGCTTTCTGCGACGCTGAACTTCTGATCTAGTGTCTATTTTTACATATTCACAAAATTGAATGTAAACGTAAAACTACCCTACCCCTGAGTGCACTATTTTAAGGCATTTTTGAAAAGCCATCACCTTTACATGTTTTTAAAATACACGGGGAATAAACTGATGTGGCCTATGTCTTATTTTCTTTTTCAATTTATTTCGAGTGCTTTTCCCTATTCTTTTATGATGTCAATATTATGGGCCTATGTCTCATTTTCTTTTTCAATTTATTTCGAGTGCTTTTCCCTATTCTTTGCCTTAAACAACTGTGGTGTTGACTCTTTAATTAAATAATTATTGGCCTGTTGCAGTTCAAATGTTGGATGTAATTCACAATGCCTCAGGTACAATAATTATCTTGTCATTAATGAAATAATGAGTGCTATAAATATTTTTGTAAAAACGCAATAGTTTAACTTTTAAAAAAATGTCTAGATCTTAATCAATACTCGACAATATATCAAGATTTATTATGGATCTAAACAATAGGAAAATAATGGCTTCACTGCAGTAAGATGTTATAACACGAGCATAAAGCGTTGCTACAACTATTAATCATTTTGGGCTCTACAAAAACTATCAATTTATGTTCTCTCTCTATCAAGAGAGAGAGAAAGAGGAGCGAGAGAGGAGAGTGAGAAAAAGAGAGAGATAGATGGAGAGAGAGAACGAGAGAGAGAGAGAGAGGGAGAGAGAGAGAGAGAGAGAGAGAGAGAGAGAGAGAGAGAGAGACCCTGTCTCCTTCTATCTGGGTTTTAACGTCTCCTAGATTTCCCTGAGGAATCCTATACGCCTAAACCATAAATTTATACATGTACCGCGCTCGGCTCTTTTATCCTAAACACACATATCTAGAAATTTCTAGCCCGTTTCAAGTTCATTCGAGTACACTCTTGAACCTTCTAGACTCCAGCTAAAATAATTAACATTACTTACCCCTTCTTTGCAAAGCATGAACAGACTTCCAGTATATTTCTCGCCTTTGCTAGAATCTAAGCTCTTGCCGCAAACATCAGATTTTTGGATACTTCTCATCCCAATGCATGCTAGCAGCTAGCACAAGCACAGTAGCGTAAACAAGATCACACGCACTAACAAAGTGTGTTTCCATAATTATGAGAAATGTCTCAAGGCTAACTCTAATCGCAAATCCAAACTATAGCGAATAAAAGCCCGGGGCCCACTGTCGATCATTAATTTTTAACTCTTAGAAACCTATAAAGGGTAGGACAAGAGCTAAAACAATTGCAATTGTAGAGTACTACGTACAATATTGAGATAAATTTATACGCCGACCTGCTATGTATGTAGATGCCGATAAAATTTCTACGTGTATGTAGCTAAATGTATTCTCTAAAAGGATGGTGTCCGAAAAAGGAATTTGTCCCAATACAAACAACGAATAAGTCATGTATTGGTAAAATAAAGTGCTATTTTGCATATATAATAAGTAATAGCAGGGTGTCTTATAAAACCCGTTACTTAAAACGTTGCTCTAAAAATGTATTTATGTCATATACTCTCAGTTAATACAAATTATTTGGATTTGGATCAATAGAAGTATAATACATTTGATAAAGTGAAATATTTTACCAAATATGGCAGCCTAGCTATGGCTCTTTACAAAACTATAAGTGTTTTGTTTTTTTAGGTCAGATTTTTTTTATACATTTCATTACACTAAGAACATTAACAGTTTGCACCATAAACTGAATATTAATTTTCACTTACCAGAGGGTGTGGAAACTATTTCGAACTATACAAATCCTTATTAGAGATTGTTTTTGCGCGCGTATTACTAAAACCTCAAATAAAAACGGGGGAGGAATTGAAAGTGTTCATGCTGCAATTGTTTAAGGGTAACAGTTGCAAATGCAGAACTTTGTTATCTGAGACTGCGAGTTATGTGAGAGACATGGGTGGGAGTGCGGAGAAAATGAGATAGGTAGAAAGGTAGGCAGAGAGGGCGGGAGGGTAGAGAAAAAAGGAGAGGAGGAGAGAAAAGGAGAAAGAGAGAGGGGAGGAGAGAAGGGAAAAGACAAAGATAGAGGGGGAGAAATAAAGACAGAGAGGAAGAGATAGATAGAGAAAGTTTCAAGGTTCCCTTTACAGAACAGATGGTCCCATGGTGTAATGGTTAGCACTCTGGACTTTGAATCCAGCGATCCGAGTTCAAATCTCGGTGGGACCTATCTGTTGATTTTGGAACTCGTTGTCTTTTTATTGTAAAAAAAATTTGAATCTAGTTGTCCTAATTAACTTTTATGAAAACATTCTCTCTCTCTCTCTCTCTCTCTCTCTCTCTCTCTCTCTCTCTCTCTCTCTCTCTCTCTCTCTCTCTCTCTCTCTCTCTCTCTGTCTTTCTTACTCTCGCTCTGTATGTCTGTCTCTGCCCCCCCATCTCTGACCACAATTAATATTTTAGCTGTAAATAATGCGTCTTGCGTTGGTCCATTTGTGCTCAAACGTCCTTTATTTTACCCACCGTGAACTATTCGTCAGCTACACTTTACAATGCCCTATCTGATTTCCAGAGAGACAGAGAGACAGACAGAGAGACAGAGAGAGAGACAGACAGAGAGACAGATAGACACAGATAGACAGAGACAGAGGGGCAGAAAGACAGAGATGAAGAGACACACACAGACAGAACGGGAGATAGAGAAGGAGGTAAAATAAAGGAGAAAGAGAAAGAGAGAAGGAGAGAGAGAGAGAGAGAGAGAGAGAGAGAGAGAGAGGGGGGGCAGACTCAGACGACCACTACATTATTCTAACAGCGAACCAAACCACACAGCAGACTTTGGTACTAAGAGTAATTGGACTTCGACGCCCAACTTATAATGTATACGTTGTGTCTTCATTCGGCCGTCTAAGTCTACATCTTCCTTGTTCATGTCTTTGCTCTTAGCACTTAGTGGTTTTCAATAGATGCAGCGCAGATCGAAGTCTTATCTGGAACCAGACCACAGGTTGAATTGATAACATTGAATACATAGCTCAAGAATCTAAGCCTGTTAAGTAGTACGCCGTCTCAGTTGTACAGTGCCTTATTTCATTTCTAAAATACTTAAGATTTAAAGTATTTAATCTCTCTCTCTCTCTGAGAGAGAGTGAGTTTGTTTGTATGGCACGTCAGCACGGTAATAACTAAATTGTGCCCATGATGTGTGAAAGCAGTTATTACTTTATACTACGTAGTAGCAACGGTTACTCTTTTATCTCTGTCTTTCAGTTGTTTCTTGTTTCTGCTTTTGTTTTGCTTGAAAAAGCAATATCAAAAAGTAGCTATATCTGCAGTCACACACGTTTTTATGTCAAATTAATGTATTTTAAAATTTGTATTTGTATATCTATTTTATGATTTTGGAATCCTACAAGATGTTCCAGTCGGCAGCTCTAATTTGAGCTCAGTTTGTAAAATACTCTATATTTTATTTTATTTTAAAGATGAAATAAGTCATTTTTTTTCAAATGAGCTGATCATCAAGCACGTAAACATATTTTTACTCATTTGGACTAAGTCTGCACCTCTTCAATATGGCTGAAGCTATTAACATTTGAGAAAAACGCCTTAGCGTATGTACATAGGACTTTTTGGTTGTGTGGTTTTTCTGGTCACATGCCCCTGCATTTTCAAAATTCATGTGTAAATTAGAGTAAAACCACACGTATAAAACTTACGTTGGTCTAAACATCGTAGGAAATCAAAGTGAAAAGAACAACAATCAAGTTCGCTAATTATTTATTTTTTAATCTGTGACACTATGCATCGTCTGAACAGAAATGATTCCAGGAGACACGTATAAAAAGTTGTATCGAATGTACAAACCTAAATGCATTGCGTGTATTGAATGGAGTTCTATTCATATTTAAAAGAAACGCCTATGACATCATTGCGCAGGTAATGGAGGTTCTACTAATATTTATTTGAATTAAGTACAATAGAAACTACATTCATTTTTCCTACTTAGTTTACGTCTGGTAAATACGGATGCAGATCCCATTCATATTTGATAAAACGCGTCGAGTGAAGGTTTTAGCCATCTTTAGAATAACTTAATAGAATCATATTTAGTAGGGAACTAATGGCATTACTTTTTAATACTAAGTGTACCCCTCCTAAATAATGGTCAAGTTTTTTTCATATTTAAGAAAAACGTCTATGTATAGGGAACTAATGGCATTACTTTTTAATACTAAGTGTACCCCTCCTAAATAATGGTCAAGTTTTTTTTTTTCATATTTAAGAAAAACGTCTATGTCATCAGCTTCATTGGAGTAACGGTGCTATTCGTATTTGAGGAGAAAAAAAACACCTTAGTGTTCTGGTTTCCCTGTTTCCCAAACTCACTGTGCATTTTTTACTCAATGACACTATATATCCTGTGAACAGACATGATTTTAGGATATAAGCACAAATAAAAACGCCTATATAGTCCCTAAGGCATCAAGAGTGCTATTCATATTTGAGAAAAACGCCTATGGCATCAGCCTGCGCCGAGCCCGGGGACGCCCACACTGCCAGCGTAGACCCCGTGGCGTAGCGGAACATGGGCGTGGCGATCGTCTGGTCAGCGGGACAACCCCCATGCAGGTCCCCGGCGTAAAACCATCCTCTGAAGCCGGCGCAGCCTCTGTCGTAGTCGAAGTTCATGAAGAACCTGCGCTGTACAGACTCTGTCTTCTCCCCGAAGATGCTGAACACGACGTGGCTCTTGGTGCTCAGGTCGGTCCAGGTGCTGCTCAGAATCCTGTCTTCGGAGAACCAGCTGATGGGACTCGAACCTTTGCCGTTGAAGGTCACCCTGTGAACCATCCTGCCAGCCTTGTAAACGGCGAACAGGACTTCGTCCACGCCGGTCCAGTTGTCGAAGGCGTCTCTGTTGCGGTAGTGGCTGGCGCAGGGGAGGGACTGGTTGAACTGCTTGCAGCCCTCCTCCACCTCAACGGGTATTCCAGTTCCGTACATGTACGCGGGGTAGACCTGGGCGTTGACGTACGGAGTTCCCCGAAACGCCAGCCTCCACTCCTTCTTGCCGGTGCCCAGAAGGTCAAAGAATTCTGGAACTTGGACTAGGGCACCGCCTGCGTACTTGCTTCGAAAGTTGTCAACCGTAGACGTCAGGTTCTGTGTAACGCTAGAGAGATTGGTAACCATGGAGACTAGACCAATTAATAGGTTGTTTTGTCTACGTGCTGTAGCGTCGGACTGGTTTGTAACGATCGCGAGGTTTTCCAGACGGTGGTCGATACTTAACAGATTTGTCTCAATTTGCTGCACAGATATCCTTAACGTGTTGAGTTGATCAGAACGATTTGTTGAAGCACTCTGCCCAGATAGTTTCATGATCTCTGATACACACGTGTCCAACTGTTGCTCCTTTACATCTTGCTTATCGGCGAGAGTATTTAACTTTGAGGCTAGAAAATCACACACACCTGCTCGACCAGAACTCGTAGTGTTCGTTTGATCCAACATTTTACTTCGCCACGGATGTGATTGTTCGATTTTATCTTCGATTCTGTTCTCGAGGCTATTAAGCCTGAGCTCCAATGATCCGAATCTGGTCTGGACATTTCCGTCCAGACCTGCGACTTTCTCACTGACTGTATCTTGCAGATCCCTGATTCTGTCTTCCAGCCTGTTCCCAAGAGCCTGAACGGCGTGGTCAAGACGAGACTCTATCCAGTCGAGCTTCAAACCGACCAACTGCGCTAGGATAGCTCCTGACCCAGTTTGACCATCATCGGCAAGGGCTGCCTTTAGCAAATCAGCTCCCTTCAACCCCGGGCCTAGATCTTCCTGCGAATCTACTCCGCTCCCCACCACGGATTTCTTCACGGACGTGCGGCCCAGGTTGTCCACAGAGACAGCCACGCAGGAAAACTGGCTCTCCAGGCAGTCTTGCGCCTTGACCAGCTCTATCTCAAGCATCGCCTGGTGGTCGGTCAGCTGTCCCGTTATTCTAATTCCGTCAGACACGCGGTTCAGTTCCGGCCAGTCTGAGGTAAGTGACGCCAGCTGACGCCAGTGAGCCCTGGCACCGTCACCAGCCAGACGAGTCTTGTAGACGCTGAATGTGGACAAACTCCTTGACTGGTTGGCGTGTGTGTCCGACGAACTGGGCTCTCCCAGTTTCTCCTCACATCGTAGCACGGCGCATACTTTCCGATCGTCCGACTGGGCTGATGGATCGGGCTTAGATAGCGTGAAAGTGAAGTCGAAACCTGGACCAAAAAAAAAAAGAAAAGCATTATTATTATTATT
>RQTK01000916.1:64401-71901 GCA_003991915.1 Elysia chlorotica
TCTTCTCTCTCTCTCTCTCTCTCTCTCTCTCTCTCTCTCTCTCTCTCTCTCTCTTTCAATCCGTTTCTCTGTAGCTCTACAAACCTTTCTCTCCATATCTCTCGCTGTGTCACTGTGTCTGTATCCAACCCACCGTCTTTGTCCCAGCCTGACAACATCTATCTGCTATAGATATATCTCTTTCTCTCGTGTCCCTACATTCCCTCTGAACCTAACACGGCTGTCTGAAAAAATTACAAAATCTCTTTGAAAATAGAGGGGACCAAAGGTACATGGAGGCTGCGAACAAAACATGCGGACAGAGAGGGTGAAATGGGTTATACAGCAAGAGCAAAAACCCCTATCAAAGTTTCGACCAAGGCATTTGACAACAGAAAGAAATGGAAGACATTGATCGTGATTTTCTGTAACAGATCTATCAAAATAACAACTTTTGATTTTTCCCTCTTCTATTCCAAATCTCTCGCTCTCTCTCTCTCTCTCTCTCTCTCTCTCTCTCTCTCTCTCTTTTTTCCCTCTCTCTCTCTCTCTCTCTCTCTCTCTCTCTCTCTTTTTTCTCTCTGTCCTTCTCATACTGACTCTCTTTTTAAACTTTTATCGCCAGCAAACTTTGTCTAAGTCAACTAGTCACAATGATAATTATTGTCTTTCCATCTCCCTGGTAACCAATCAGATTTGTACTTGCCCTTTTCTTTTTATATAAGCTTTAAGGGTGCAGGCTACATTGCTTTTTTAAATCAAAATTTTAAACTGTATACCATACCCTACTAATATTGTATGCAGCCAAAAAAAATTAAACAATAAACAAAAGAGCAACCAAATAAAGACACATTTTGTAGTGGATCGGACTTTCTTTTCGACACAATAGACACTTTGAACTGGATAGTTATGCAAATGATCTTTAGTCAAATACCATCCATTCAATCCTCATCTGTTTATTTATCTATTTATCCATATATTTTAATCCATTTACCTCTATCTATCTATCTATATATCTATCTATCTATCTATCTATCTATCTATCTATCTATCTATCTATCTATCTATCTATCTATCTATCTATCTATCTATCTATCTATCCCTCTCTCTCTCTCCATCTATCTATCTATCTATCTATCTATCTATCTATCTATCTATCTATCTATCTATCTATCTATCTATCCATCTATCCATCTATCTATCTATCTATTTATCTGTCTATTCATCGATCAATCTATCTATCTATCAAACCATTTATTTGTTATATACGTTTGTATGTCTCTCTGTCTATTTATTTATTCATATATCCATCCATGTAAACATCTATCTATCAATTTATCTACCAATTAAGTAATCACAAATCTATAATTTTTATCCTATGCAATAACTGTCTCAATACTGTTTATTATAATTATTGTATTTTGTGCGAAAGAGTAATAGGGAACAAAAACTTACTTAGACCTGTGGCTGAAACTGCTAGACGTTGACAGCGTTTCGGGTTGGTTAGCTAATAATATTCCGCAGAGATCGAGGAGAGCATTAATTATTGTCTAAGCGCTGCAGCGTAGGCGAGACTTAGTGATCGTGGTTGTTGCGTTCTGATTATTAACAAAGTAATACAGTTTGTCTTCAAGATTCTGTGAGACAAATCTGATGATTGCGTGGATGACCGACACATTATGAGAAAAATACGTTTCTGTTGTGCGGCTTTTCGTACACTTTTGTGGCTCTATGTTTATATACAGAATTAAAGTGGTTGTCCTATTCTCTCTCTCTCTCTCTCTCTCTCTCTCTCTCTCGTTCCCATAATTATATATAATTATCCTCTCTCTCTCTCTCTCGTTCCCATAATTATATATAATTATATATATATTATTAGCAGTTTCAGCCACAGGTCTAAGAAAACAAAGGGATTATTTGTTGTTTTTGGCGAAAAGTTGGCGGCTGTTGGATATAAACGTACTTTACACAGAGGATGCTCAGGGTGATTTCAGAGTTACTTCCTCATGCTGTTTGTGCGGGCCTAGCCGGAAGTTGCCCAGGACGCGACGGTTCTCAAGTTACCGGTGCCGAAGGGCAGGGAGTCCCCTAGGTGCGTTGTTGTTTGCACGTGACCTGTCTGGAAACATGGCGGTCAAGCAGCAGGCGTTTTGTTTTATTGTTTCAGGATAATTATAATTTCGTCCGTTAAAGGTTAAACCGCCCCGGTTGAAAAAAACTGCCCATTATAGTTGGACGCAAAAGAAGAAGAAAAAGGAATTCCAACCTACATGTAGCTTTTGACTGATGGAAAGAGCGAAAGGAAAAAAGGCAAGGAGATTCAAATAGTTTGCGTTAAATGCATGTGAGGAAAGTTTAGTAATATTTTATAGACGTGTTTTATCATTGTCTTCATAATTATGCCATTGTGACAAAATTATAGCCAGGGGTTTTTAGTACAAGACAGCCGCGTGCTCCTTGAACTATTACGTGTGTGAGCAGTCAGTGAGCTAGGCTCTTCTGCCTTCTTTGTTAGGCCTTAAACTAATATAAGTTTTGTCTTAAAGCCGTGATCGAGGCAGTAGCACATTGCAGATACTCTACGTTTTTCTCTTTATTCTCTTGTAAGAGTTCCAAAGGACTTATAGTACGACGCGTCAGTGGGACCCCCTGTATCCAGAACTCTAGAGTATTTTGTGAAGTTATTTATTATGCCGTGGAGGTGCGTGCTATTAGTGTGTACTTGCTTGGGAGAGTCGTACTTTGACTTTATATTGCCTTGTAGAGGGGCGGTCTACTGTTTGCCATCCTTAAGGTGGTTTACGTTTTTTTACCCGCCCTGCGACGTTTCTAGCCGGTAAGCATCCGAGTTGTATTACCATTTCTCTATTGCTATATCTCTGTCTATACATACATTTTAGTATCATCTGGGAACCGTAACTGCATTCCCACTTGTGAATGAACATTCGATTAACCTTCGCTGCCGAGTGGCCCGACTCGCGCTGTCCTATGCAACTCTCGCTGCCCGTCGATCTCGTGTTTTTGAGCTACCTATGAGCTGCTGTTAAGATGATATCCTTTACCTGCCATCATGCCTGTTCATCACCATCTGTGGTCAGTCTATCTACCCTGTCGTCGATCATCGTGAGCTCTACCGTGGTCGTCGACCTGTTGAACGTACGCTTTATCCTTACTTGAGAGCGTCATCATCAATGGAGCGCCATCTTTGAACTGTCATCACTGGACCATCATCGTTGGATCGTCGTCGCCCGAAACTATAATATAAATGATTTTCTAGAGCTGGAACTGTTTTAAACACACAATCTTGCCTTTAGACTTAGGCAGTGTCTACGGGCCCTTCATTTATATTTGAACTAAACTCGTGTGCTGGGTATTTTCTTACGTATATCATTACTTAACATTATGTAACAGTTTGTGTATATATCATTGAACGCTGATACCTAATTTTTGGGATTTATTATATTTAAAACTGCCAACTCTCGTTATTCGTTTGCTTACTTCTCCATGATTTGACTCATCCCTTGTTGATACCAAAGCCTTGCCGCATCCAGTCTAACATCTAGAGTGAATACAGTTAAGCCCTCACAACGGACATCTATGCATCTCTTCAAGGTCTTCTAGCTTCCTTCATGTAAAAATAATTGTTTTTAAAGAAATCTGATCAAGTCTTTTAGAAACTCTGACTCGATATTGATAACATCCACGAGTACAGGCCAAGTCACCGAATTGACTGAATTCAATTCATTAATTGTGTAGAATCAGAGTGCAAGGGATATATTTTTCAATATTGTCGCAATGATACTATTGAGACTTATATTTGTTTGTTAAGCCTTCAAGACTGACAATCAAAAGTATCCCGACCATGCCTTATAAATGATATAGCCCATTTTGATGTACTCAGTTTAAAATAGCATTATGCAAAAGGCCGAGGGAGCGAAGTAACCGCCATGAGATAACACTTTTTTTCTACAAGTTGGTCGGTGTCTGTTCAATATTGTTACTCACTGAAACACACGCCTTGATATCGCCACTGCGTCCCTGTGTCGTTCTAGATCTATGCAAAATTTCCCGACTTAAGCAGTGGAAATCGTTCACGGGGTTGCCAAGTTGTTGAGGATTTGACTTAGGTTGAGTTGGGTGCTATGAGTCCAAAGTATATATTCTTTTGCGGACGGTCCTCAAGACTTATGTCTGACAATTTTACTTATTGCCATAAAGAAACCGTGGGGTGAGACCTGCATTCAAGTCTTAGCCAGTCAGATTAAAACTGACAACACCGATCCAACAGTAGGATACGAAATACGACATAAAATTATCGTTCGCTGGCTTCGACCTCGGTACTTCCCGATTGAGTAACCAACACTATCACTTGAGCCACTTCGCCTTCCCCCTCTTTCCTCAAGTTGTTGAGGAACCAACCAGTAGAATAAACGAACAAAAACATCAAAGGCCTACATGTATCTTGTCTTGACATCTAAAGAGCTAATTAGGTTTGAGTCTGTCAGAAGTCAGTGTGAGGGAAGTGTGTTATGCTTTTCTCTTTCTCTTATTTTAGAAAAATCTGGACGGTGCATACATTTAATCAAAACATCGAAGAACTAGTAAATCCACACCGTTCCTTCACACATCGTTGTGAAACAGTGTGGTTTATTTAAGAAAATTCTTGTGTTTAGAGAAATTGAAATGGAAATTCTTTATTCAGTTTGAAAGGCCATCGATCCAAATTACTTAACAGTGCAACCGTTTTAACAAAGACATTTTATTGAAAACATTTTAAAGATAAACATACTGACGATGTAAGAAAAGTCAGTACCGTCTGGGTAAATAGTTTTCTAGATTAAAGTACAAACTTTAAGGTCAACAAGTTTAAATGAGTACAAATTTAAGAATGTCTATTCCTGTTCTTGTATGCAATGTCTTTCTGACAAAAGTTATTAATTTTAAAACGTTGTGAGGACACTTAGTATTTCGTAAGAGGCATAATTTGACATTGATAGGTATAGTGTATCTAGAAACAACTTTTTCAGAAAACCAAAGCAAACTGGATAGAGCTTTTGGTCACACAACTTTCCTTTTTGGTTCTAAAGTGTGCTTACACTGAAAGTCAGACTTAAGAGCATGGACGATAAAAGAATAACAGAAGCGAGAGAGAGAGAGAGAGAGAGAGAGAGAAATAATTATACAGAGAGAGAGGTAAAATAAAATGAGAGAGAGACAGGGGCAACTGCGCAGTGAACAGAGAAATAAAAAAAAATATCTTCACTACAGAACATTAACTTTTCAAAATACAATGTATATTAATTGCTAAATGCATAAACATACATGTATATATGTTGAATTATACAGATCTACTCCCTGGTTTAACTAGACCAACAAAAGAAATCTACTTTTCCTTTGAATCGCCAAAATAACCAAGGTAACTATCGTTTCCCTGGATATGTTGAATCAACAAAATAAACTCTTGTCCCCCAAGCTCTGTATAATAGGAAGCGACTCAAACGATGGCCTTTTCCTTTGCGCATGTGCTGCTCTCAATCATCGGCTGCGCATGTGCTGCTCTCAATCATCGGCTGCGCATGTGCTGCTCTCAATCATCGGCTGCGCATGCGTTGTCTCCATTTCTCGCCAAGCTGATCTATGCAGGCTTTATCTCAGACATGTTCCTCTCACGCCAAAAGGGCGTATTTGTACAAAGGCAGTGTGTAGAAAAATTCGGTTTAATAATAAATGCGATCTCACCATACCTTTTGTAACTTAGTTAAAAGAAATGAGCTCTGCATTAGTGAGCTCATGATGCAGTATCACCAACAGAAGAGTGAGGAATGCTAAACGGTGCAAAACTTCTAGTAGAGCTGGATCGTGATTTATCAATACAATGCTACATAAGATAGTACGAAAGTCGTCGATATAGATCAAAACAATGTTTCTATAAATCTTATTTTAGTAGGTGTATCCAAAAGCAATGTATCTCTAGATCTACGAGTTCTACGTTGCTTCAACTCGGATGAGCGCTGCCTCACTGTGCGCATGTGCCGTATAATGGAACAAGTCACCAATCAAGCTAAATAAACAATGATTTGTATATGTCTCGCTTGTTTTCATTCCATATAAAGGAGATGCATGCTCGTATCCAATATATTACGCGATTGTTCCCATTCTATAACACTAGCATGTTTGCATTCTATATAGCACTTGTCTGCTTGCATCCTATATAGGACTAGCCATCTCGCATCTTGCCTGGATGTATTTAAGTCCCGCGGTGCTGTATCTTGATAGGATTTATATAAAGCAATGGAAGATGCAAACCGGTTATATCAACGGGTACAAGTTAAGAATTTTTTTATGCAACTAACACTACACTCATCTCCGCTGATACGGTTTATGAAATCTAACCATAGGTCGTAAAGTTTGATAAATTTAGCTGAATTTATTTTATTTTAGCCAAGCTTAATTAGGTCTATAGGTTTTGGTTTTCCGCAAATAATTACGCTGGATCAAAATGCCAATCATACAAGTCTTAATAAGATCTATCTATAAAAAAAAAAAACAAAATAATAGATGTTAAGCGACGCCCTACCCTAAATCAATGTCTCTTGGGTTTCGAGGAAAGTTTAATACGGCGATAGGACCTCAGAACCAGATCTCCGGTACTTTAACGCTCACTTTACACTAACACGGACACGAACTGTCGCAAGTGGTTGGGTGTTGGTCTCCCAGCCAAAAAATCCTCGTTTCTATTAGTGAGTATAATAGTAAAATTAATGCCCGATGAGATGTAATCCAAGTTATTCTGGTCTCATAAAACGCGCTGGCTGGCTACTGACACGACAAGGTCAACAAGATCACAAACTTTCCTGATTTTAGCCTGCCTTGGGTGTTAAATGGTTCATTGTTGTTATGATGTATGGTCGATATAAGATACCAGTCTGTTTACAGGCCACTAGAGGCTGATTGTTTGTGTCTTATGAATCACCAGAAGTATATTTTCTCAATTATACTAAAAAAGCAGCATATAAAGTCAAGCAGATAAAATAGTTAATTACTACAAAATTGATACTATGACATTTTTGTTTGTTGAACAATAATTATATCATCCGTAATTAAAGTTACTTTTGATTAAAAAAATCACAACCAATCAGTACTAGTAGGCAATTACTTACACTTTTTCAGGTCCATATGTGCACTTTCTACGAGTTGGCAGCTGTATAATAAAGATCGTCCCGCTTGGACAAACTGCATTTATCACGGTATCTTAGACTCCTAACTCTATTACATGTTGGGTGTGCTAAAATCTATTGTAGACTCGGTGTCCTAAACTCTATTGTAGGCTGTGTGTCCTATACTCTATAGTAGGCTCGGTGTCCTATACTATATTATAGACTCGGCGTCCTATACTCTATTGTAGGCTGGGTGTCCTATACTCTATTGTAGGCTGTGTGTACTATACTATATTGTAGGCTGTGTGTCCTATACTCTATTGTAGGCTGGGTGTCTTATACTCTATTGTAGGCTGTGTGTCAT
>RQTK01000916.1:74401-82665 GCA_003991915.1 Elysia chlorotica
CCTTTTTCTATTGCTCTCTCAATCTCTCTCTTCTCTCTTTCTCTCTTTATTTCTTTATTTATCTATCTATCTATCTATCTATCTATCTATCTATCTATCTATCTATCTATCTATCTATCTATCTATCTATCTATCTATCTATCTATCTATCTACCTATCTATCTATCTATCTATCCATCTATCTATCCTTCTCCCATATGTCTTTCTTATTTAACTCCTCTATATATCTTCATCCTCGCATGGTCTTCTACTTTTTGCTTTTCCTGCATCTTTTATATCTTTTAAATCCCTCTTTTTATCTTTCTATGTCCGTCTCTTTTCCCACCGTCCAAATCCTCATGGTATTTGTGGATCTCCTGCCTCACTTCTTCTTCCATCCATTCTTATTCTCTTCGGAATGCCTCTGACCTATTTTCTGACCCGTTCTTTCAACCTGCACCTTTACCAGTACCACTGTCAATTCCTAATCAATCTTTTTATTGATTTCCCTTCTCTCTATATTTTAATCAGTTGAGGTGCCTCTTTGGGCCTCCCGCTGTCTCTACATCTCTCCCCCTCTCTATCTCTCTCTCTCTCTCTCTCTCTCTCTCACACACACACACTACCCTCTTCCCATACCCCCTAGACCTCCATTCTAGCCCTCAATCCCTGTAGTCCTAAGTGTGAGAATGGACTTTATAATCACACGAAGCCTATTTGTTTCTATTATTATCAACATCCCTCACAGTTCTCTAGAAATACAAGACATCGACGGCCAACCGAGGAAGAAAACCCGAAAACTATGGCTATGGAACCAGAAAAGAGTTTATATCAAACCCGGAACCAGATTTTAATAATACAAGTATTGTTTAATGAACTCCCAATCTCCCAGACAGGTCCCTAAGAGGATCACTAACTCGGACGGACTTCCAAGAAATAATTTCACTTTAACGTAGAAGATTTCTAGAGATATTCATAATAGGTTTTGTTGAGACAACAGAAAGTGCATTTTCCTAACGGGGAAAGTTGTGTTGTCTCCCCATATCCTCCTCCCGCACCCCCACCCTCCATTTATTTAGTACAGAGGTGAACTTCACCTAGACTCACGTACATCACCCGATTGTCTGCCCGTTTCTTCTTTTTCTATAACGAGTTTTGTCTTTCTTTTTTCTTTATTCCTTATAACCCTTTAGTAGGTTTTGTTTGTAGCTACTGGATCTTTTATATAATTACATAAAAAGCTGTTTTCTCTATTAAATCGATAACTTGCTCTTCAATTTTTTTCTTGTAAAAAAGAAACTCGATTTTGTAAAATATGGAGGCACTCAGAAGTTAGAAAAAAATAAAACATTGAAGTATGCGAACGTTCGTTTTCTTCAACAATAGATTAAAATTGGTATACCTTTTCTATCTCCAAGTGTGCTATGAAACACAGCGTGGTCTACTCAGGCATTTATTTAGTAATGCCTTTGTGTAGATTTGTCTTAAGACGTCGCTTTTTTAATAAAGCTAAGTGTCTGTATACCATTTAGATTGTAATTGTTGGAACACTGCCATGTAGTATAAGGAAAGAAATCACAAATAATTTATATATCATTCATTAAAAAAACACCTCAATAAACAGACAAAACAATGATTGCCCCCCCCCTTTTCCACCTGTTGCAGGCTGATAGACACTCTACAACCACTGAGCTATTTATTCTGATTTTTTGGTGGTTCACACCAAAGAACCAATAAATATTCATGAGATTCGATAGCGAAGGAAAAAAGTCATTAAAAAATACCCTCTAATAGGAGTGCATGGAGGACCATTTCAAGTCAACCTCACCCGAGATGACACCGGAAGAAGAAGAAGAATAGACAAAAAGGCATATAAGATGAGACGCCTTATAAATTTAGAATGTGGACTTTTATTTTATTTGGCCAAGATCAAATGTAACTCAAAGAAACGTTTTTTGATTCGTTGTTTCGCCCATTTTATATTAAAAATATAACACAATGATAGTATTCATGCTTTCAGTACTTTGTTTCCATGTTTTTCCCCCCTTTGTTTTATCAATTGAGTTTTTTGTTTCACTATGCCATTTCTGTTGTTCCTTTTTTTAAAACAAGGGATCTCCTGAGCCACACTTTTCGAAAAAAAAACTTATTTGAAGCATCAAATTGACTTGCATGATATATAGGGTTAACTAACCAATAGCAGATATTTATGGCGAATTAAAAGTACATCAAAGAAAATGTGTTGCTCCGTCCCTGAACGCGCAACACCCAGCGCTGCGCTACATTATGAACAGGTGCTTAGATTGTATATATTTATGGTAATTTTGTTGACTGACTAAGACAGTGCAAAGATACCAGGATTTTTGTCTTAGTCGATCATACTAAACGAACAATGACCTAACCAGGATCGTGGGTTCTAGACTTAAGAATTACCGAATAGAAAACAAAAACTACAATTTGCTCCAGTTTGTTTCTCACCACCCCCTGAGAGAGAGAGAGAGAGAGAGAGAGAGAGAGAGAGAGAGAGAGAGAGTGGGAAATAGCAGAGGAAAAGAAAAAAAAGAGAGACAAAGATAGGCAGACAAATAAATGGATAGATAAAGAGATAGATACACAGATATAGACATAATTATAGAGAGCAACAGACGGTACAGAAAACAGACAGACAAAGAGGGACCAATTTTATTTAAATAACAGTATAACAAATCGTGCTAACCTACATGTCTTTGCCATAAGGTTGGTACCGTTGGAGTATTTAATGAAAGGAATCTTTGATAACTAAAACAAATATTGCTAGATATTTCCTTGCAGAACAGAGCAAACCTGTCCCAGTCTGGACCAATAGCGAAGCGAAGAAGGCCAATTCTCTGCCCACCCAACTTTCGGTTCACCAGGCACTCAATCAATCAACTAAATTAAGTAATGGAACAAGATAACAAGCATGGCCTCGAATCTCCTCGAAATGTCGTGATCGAAAATACGAAGGTTCTATGTTCCTTCTTTATCAATACCGTGATAGAACATTATTGTTCTCATGTCATCATTTTATGAGACAAAGTCTTATTAAACCACCACTAGCCCCGTGTCACGTTATACGTCTCTTTGGTTCGGTCTGTGCCTGCTATAAGTGCACATACGACATGGAATAATTAGCTCAGACTTAAGGAAGCCGTCAAAAGTTTTAGAGGAGGTGGAGTTATTTGACCTATATGGTAGAGCTTCTTTTCACGAGATATCCAATTACATTCCATCTTTCGATTCCATTCCATCTTTCGTTGCTAATGATTCGGACGCTTGTCAGGCCAATGTGGCCAGTTAAGGCAGGAGTCCTGGTACCCCCCCCCCTCTGTCTGTCTATTTATCTATCTATCTATCTATCTATCTATCTATCTATCTATCTATCTATCTATCTATCTATCTATCTATCTATCTATCTATCTATCTATCTATCTATCTATCTATCTCCATGTCTCTGTTTCCTACTCTCTCTCTTGCTCTCTCTCTCTCTCTCTCTCTCTCTCTCTCTCTCTGTCTCTTTGTGACACACACAGAGTCTCTCTTATTGTGGCATCATAAACGTGTGTTTGTTTTTAATTTATAAATAGAGTTTTCGGTATTCTGTACTCTGTGATAAATTCAAAAACCTCGCCTCTATACCTTTGAAAAATTGAATAACTACACCTTTTTATTCCTGATAAATTCACCTTCGCCTCTTTACCTGTGATAAACTTAACTTCACCTCTATACCTGTGATAAATTGAACAACTACACCTCTTTACCTGTGATAGACAAAACAATCCTTGCCTTTAAACCTATGAAAAACTGAACAATTTCGCCTCTCAAACAGAAGCAGTAGGCTTTGGGATTCCCAGGACGATTATGCAGGATACTATCATCCTCTTTAGGCATGAGGGAGGAGGGGTGGGGATCGAATGGCTCATAGGCTCCGTAGATCTGGATTTGAGCAGCTATGGTTAGACTCCGGTGAAGATTCCCTTCGTTTTTGCTTGCCGCTATGTCCCTATTGTCTCCCGCAACCCACCGGAAAACACTTACGAAGGACGGAAAAGGTTAATCTATACTTCCTTCCATAGTATCAAGGTTGCCAAGGTGACCATAAAAACTTCTTTTAAGAACAATCAGTCTTGTTGCTAGAGCCGCCAAATTGATCAACAATTGAAGATGGAAATTAACATGTTTTTTAGTTGCTTAACCCATCACTTAAACGTCTAGGCTATGTCGTGGACCACTTCCAAGACTTGTGTCTGACAAATTTAAGTGATGGTACACAAGAACAATGCGGAGATACCAGGACTCATGATTATATCGTCCAAACACGTCCTTCTGAAGACCTGCTTAGCACGGGAGGAAATCTATAACGCTTTTTCAGATCGTAGGCCGAATCAGGACTTCTTTTGCACAAGACTAACGCTCTTTCATCTTGCTCCAGCTCTTCCCCACAATGACAGTCTATGGATGAGTACGCTTGTCAGTGATATAATCATTTTAATTAACAAAACCTAACCGAAATTACCGATACAAATATTAATGGAATAGGTAAAATAACGGACTCCTTCAGATTGTTATTGTTATTATTGTTCGGTGTTTCTGCTATTATTTATTTTGCAGTGCACTCATCTCAAACGTTTAGTCGGAGAAAACAAGGCTGTCTTTTGTCTAACTTAAACGACTCCTAAGTTTCAAGAAAGATCAACGGCACTCAAGAGTCTGATAGCCGGGACTCGGTCGATCCCTTCAGACATTTATCTTGATGCATGGGCTCTTTCCTAATGTATTGTGTTTCAGTCTAAAAGGCCAAAACGTTTTTTTATAATTCTTGCTACAACGGATTTAGAATAATAAATGGGTTTTTTTCAAAACGGTTGCCTGCGTGGCATTTAATCTAAAAAAAAGAATGTAATTATTCTGTTTATGAGTATATCTCGGGCGAATCCAAAAAATACGACTGAAAATGTTTCGTTCTGCTAAAAAAAAAGGGGGCGGGAATATTGTCATTTTCTCAACAAGTTTGGGATGAAATCGGACAAATTTAATTCATTTGCCCGACAGTCACTGTGGATTTAAACTAGGAACCTTGCTTAAAATCCTAGCGCTCTATCACACCAGAAAAAAAGAGATACATGTCATTATTCAAAACTAGTTGCTATATATACCCATGTGTACCCAAATGTATATTTAAACAAACCCAACCAACCAACCAACCAACCGTACCCAAATGAATAGCACTATTAATACTTCAATCTATATCTAACCTCAAAAGCCGATTTTAGAACTCCGATGTCTCCTAAAGGAAACACAGAGTTCTAGTAACATGCTCTTACTTTATCTTTGCTTTCTTTTAGTTTGGATTTAGGTCCATTATTTCTTTAATATTTTTAACATTTTCTTCATAACAGCGTTTTGTGTCATCACATCAGCTGTTAAGGTTCTTCACATCTCTCTGCCTCTTGAATCTCAGGTTGCAACGTTGCTGATAATTATGTCTTCGATCCGACTCACTCTCAGTTGTTAATAAGCATTCATCCTTCTCCGTCTTCCAACAGCTCTATTGATGAAAGTTCACCCACTGATTTAGACGGGGATCAACATATAATGTGTACCCAAGGGAGTGGGTTGCTATCCGTATGATGGGCATACGGGCTGAGGACATTATGTTAAGAAAAGACAAAAGAAAAGACTATCCATTGTGTCGGTGCTTTTTAATTTCGGGGAGGGGGGGGGGGCTTAGAGTTTTGCTCAGACATTGGTGTTTTTGCACTACTAATAGACCATCTATAGAGATTCATATGAAAACAATTCTGTTTTGTACTTTTTTTGTGTTTTTGCACTACTAACAGACCATCTATAGAGCTTCATGTGAAAACAATTGTTTTGTACTTTTTTTTTTTTTTATTTTGCCTACAGTAATCGGGATTGCAATACACATTTTTATAGAGTCACTTTGGTTTGTGGTTCGACGGCATCCTAAGGTCATCCTTCTTTTATTTGCATTTTTTTCTTTTAAATAGGACAAAGCATTAGATATGTCGATATGCAAAAATATATTTCATTTTCAGTTGTTCTACTATTTATTTATCCTGTGAACTTACATTTTTCTTGTCTCTCTTCCATCCGCACTATTAACTTTATGAACGTTTACCTATACGCTTACAGCCGGATCATCAAGTTACTGATGTAGGCGTGGGAGTGAGTTACCCTCCATGTTAGCGGTGGGCTCACAGGCTATATATGTACTGAGAACAGGCACACAGAAAATAAAAGGTAAATACATTATTTGTGTCTATGCCAAGGACAAGCTAGCTCAATAAGCAAAACCGTGATTGAGAAAATAAATATTAGTAAATAAAATACACAGTCTCTTGTGATTCAACGTGCGTTTACAAGAGTACAACTCTATGTGGGTGTTAGATTTTTTGTTCTTGATAGGAAAATATTAATTTGTCGTTGATTTAAAAAAATAATGATAGTTTTATTATACATAGATATGGAATCGGCGTTTAAATAGTATGTTTTCTTAAAATCATTCGTCCAATCAGAAAAGTATTCGCAGTCTCATGGTAAATAAAAAATATTAATGTATTTATTGTAAAATAAAGAGAATGCAATCAGTTTTTATAGGGTCGACTTTGAGACCGCCCCCCAACTGCTGATTCAAACCACTTGAGACTTTAATGTGCCTAAGCCTTCAATTATTCTCTGAGACTGATAAAATCACACTGTTGTTGTTGAGTTGGTTTAACGGCCAACATCAGCACTATATAGGCTATATTCGTGACGGGCCCCAAAACTGACGTCTGAACATTCTATGTGCTGTCACACACGAGACATGGTTGTGATTCCATGACTTTTGTCTCAGCTGTTCACATTATACTGACACCGACCCAACCAGTAGGGAGCGCAATCGCCAGGGCGCGAATCCGGACCTTTTGCCTTCGGAAGACGATGTTCTACCCCAGGACGATCGCGCCCACCATTTAGAAACAACTCACTGTTTTTGCCTGGAGGTCGAGGAGGGTTGGGTTGGGTTGGTTTAACGTCTCAACTCAAACGCCCACGATCTGACAAAAATATATACTCTGGAGGTCGAGGGGCTAACTCATGAGATCACGTCTTCTAACATCATGTTCCAGTGGCTCAGGAGGCAGAGCGTTGGTCTCCAGATCGGGAGGTCCGCGGTTCGGAATCATAGATCGGTCAAAAAATTTATTTGCTCGATTTCGTCCCCTGTAACTGGGTGGGTGGGTGTCAGTACAAAGTGAACGGGTGAGACAAGATATCAGGTCCCCGCGCCATATTTCGTGTGTGACATCATATACAACTGTTAGGCGTCAGTCTTAGGGCGCGTCCACAATACAGCCAATACAGTGCTGACGTTGGACGTTAAACCATCTCAACTCAAACGCCCACGATCTGACAAAAATATATTTGTGGGAATGTCTTCCCTGCTCGCTGAGTCGGTGTCAGTTACACCACATACAACTGTTAGACGTCAGTCTTGGGGCGCGTCCACAATACAGCCAATACAGTGCTGACGTTGGACGTTAAACCATCTCAACTCAAACGCCCACGATCTGACAAAAATATATTTGTGGGAATGTCTTCCCTACCGTCTGAGTCGGTGTCAGTACAACATGATCAGCTGACGCAGAAGTCATGGTATCCCCGTTTAAAATTGTCAGACAATAGTCTTAGAACATGCCCATAACATAGTTTGTTGTTGGCGTAGGAGTTTAAGAAAACAACATTACTTTTGTTATTAAAATTCCCAGCTTTAATGGTTTATCAAGTTGGCGGCTCTAATATCAAGGCTGATCTTTTTCAAAACAAGCTTTTATGGGCATCTTGGGAAACTGGATACCTTACAGAGAGAAGAATAGACTTAAATTTTCCGACCTTGTCTCTTCAATTCCTTTCTTAAGTGTTTTTCTAGCGGCTTGAGGGATGTAAAATGGTTCAAAACAGCGCAGCAAGGCTTGTTATGATAATTTAAAAAACGTGAGCACCATCTAGATTGTATTGTATTGGGTCAACATTATAATTATGGTTTATTTTCTTTTATTATTGTCATAATGGAAATTGTAAGCGCAATGAGCATGACAATTCCTGGAAATGCGCTATATAAAAACAGTGCATTATTAATATCAATATTATTATCATATTTATTTATTTATTATTATTATTATTATTATTATCATTATTATTATTATTATTATTATTATTATTATTATTATTATTATTATTATTATTATTATTATTATTATTAT
>RQTK01000916.1:82700-100005 GCA_003991915.1 Elysia chlorotica
ATAATAATAATAATAATAATAATAATAATAATAATAATAATAATAATAATAATTAATAATGTGATAATAATATTGATGTTTATAATGCATTGTTTTTATATAGCGCATTTCCGTCATGCTCATTGCGCTTACAATTTCTATTATGACAATTTATTATAAACGAAAATAAACCATGATTATAATGTTGACACAACACAATATAATGTAGATGGTGCTCAGTTTTTTTAAATTATCATAACAAGCCTTGCTGCGCTGTTTTGAACCATTTTACATCCCTCAAGCCGCTAGAAAAACACTTAAGAAAGATTATTATTATTATTATTATTATTAAGTCCAACTCCTTTTTTTGTTTGTCTTACCCTACGTGTCTTCCACAAGTGCAACTTACTGTTACACTCTAGTATTTTCGCGTCACGTGTCTAAGTTACTGTTACAATGCATTCATACTCTGTGACACAGACCCAAGCACAGTGACTGGTCGCGTGACACGGATGCTAGTGTTGACGTAAGACCTAGTCTTATAATGGTGACATGAGAACAATAATGTTCCACAGCGGTATATATAAACACGGCCCATAGAACCGTGGTACTTTCTGTCACGACATTTTGAGCTGATTCTAGGACAGACCAGTTATCTTGACTCATTACTTTATTAAGTTAGTTGATTGATTGGTCGTCTGATTAGCCTAATGATGGATGGGCAGAGAGATTGGCCTTGGGACGGGCTTGTTCTGCTCTGCAAGAAGATATCAGCAGTAGTGGAAGCTTTAATTAAAATGAACTTTACCTTGGGGAGTTATTGTACCGTACTGGTTGAATAGGTGTCAGTGTAATGTTACCAGCTAAGACAAAAGCGAATGCGCCCACCTATGTTTTTGAGTTGAAGCATGTTTGATAATCAGATGTTAGTCTTGGGTCCCGTTTACAATAAAGACTAGATTCTAGGCCTAGTGTTGGCAATGAAACATCAAGCATCAGATTCCTGTCATGGATGGCTTGGTTGGCTTTTGCTAGTGTTTAGCTAAGGTCTAAGAGGGTGAAAGAGGTAGAGAGACGGACAGGGAGAGAGATAGATAGAGAGAGGAGGGAAAAGGGCGAGAGGTGGGGGAAAGAGGGAGAGAGAGGGGAAAATGGGAGGGAGAGGGTAGGAAAAGGGAAGATATAAAGGGAGAGAGAGAAAGAAGGAAAGAGAGAAAGAAAACAGAAGAGAGAGGGATAATAGAGGAAAAGATGGAGAGAGAGAGAAAGAGAGGGAGAGAGAGAGACACAGAGAGTGGGGAAACAGGGAGAGAGAGGGGGGTGGAAAGCGGAGAGATATATCTTATAAAACAAAGCGATCTGAGTTATGAAGAGATACCCTTCTGTAATGAAAAACAGGGCAACCCCAACCCATCATAATTTATCCTGTACTGATCTCATACACATTATTATAAACAAAGCCTAGACCAACCATTCCTGATAACTCAATATCTGAAATGTACAAGGAGGCGCTATATTTCTATATTAAGATCTCATATCTTTTATCTTTTTGAGTAACAACTGGCTCACAAGCAGACCTACCGAGTCAGGGGGAGACAAGCCAAGACCAGGAGCTGCTCTAAAGTATTCTGTGGGAGGCTATGTTGGACGGCCTGGACACAAGAAGTGGACAGATCAGTATGGTGGTGATGGATGGGCGAAACTGTAAGAAACGACAATGAAACGGTATGGAAGTTTAAGTTCTTTGTACGAGTATAGTGTTTTAAAAATTTCGACTTGAAGGCTGATTTCGAATGCTTTTGACCCGTCGAATGGTTGGAAAAAGAAATGAATTGGATCAACTAATAAGGGAAAAGCTTTATTGGCTGCAAAGAGAAATAAGGAGCTGCGTATATCTAAAAGAAAATCTATTTTTATTTTACGTTGAATTGATTGTAAAGGTTTGTATGCAGACCAAAAAAAATGTTTTACCTATTCTATCGATTTCAGAATCTTGTTTCAAACACACAGAGTTCTCTTTATAATCTTACGATGCAACCCACCAGCTTAAGTTTCGCATACCCACTTGATCAGCCCTGCCCCTGGTCAAGGTTTAAGTTTAAGTTTGTAACTTAGCGTCCAAGGCCAACACTATATAGGGGGGGGTCCATTGGTAGAACATCGGCTTCCGAAGCAAAAGGTCTCGAGTTCGAATCCTGGCTGTTGCGTTCCCTACTGGTTGGGTCGGTGTCAGTATAATGTGACCGGCTGAGACAGGAGTCATTGTATCTCCGCCCTGTCTCTTGTGTGGCAGCACATAAAATTGTCAGACGTCCGTCTTGGGGCCCGTCCACAATATAGCCTATATAGTGCTGCTATTGGACGTTAAACCAACCCAACAACAACAACCCAACAGCAATAGCACTATATAGGTTATATTGTGGAGGGGTCGGACAATTTTACGTGCTGCAACACAGACACAGTGCGGCGATGAGAATAGGACTCATCCAGTCACGTAATGACACCGAAACAAAAAGTAGGTGACAGAATAAAAAAAAATGTTTTTTGACCGACTGTAAGTTTCAAACCATGGGTGTCCTGAATGGGAAACCAACGCTCCACAACGTGCGCCAGATCGTCTCTCCTGCCCTAGTCGGCGTAATCTTATCTAAAATATCTTTTCTTTTCATTCCATCCTCTTCCTCTAATTCTGCTTCCGCCTCTTTACTTCGTCAATTGTCTGTTTGATGATTGGTTGCTTCTGTAGTCCAACATCAGACGCCATATTATATAGGTCATCATCAGTTTCTCAATCTTCTACAAATGCTAACATGTTTCTGTAGTTTTGAATAGACCAAAGTTTTCCGTTGAAGACAAAAGAATTTGGATCTCGGGGGTCTTAATATTATTATAACTCAACTAGACTTTTTTTCTTATTTAATAACCAAAGGTACTGGGCTCGACTTTGATATTGGACGATGACACAAAATCCAGATCTGCACTATTAATTTGAATAGATAAAATAGATTTAGACCACTCACTTACTATGAACTTAGATACCATCGCCGGACGACTAACACCACTTTCTCTATGAACTTACATCCTAAGATCAAGTCCTGTGAAGAGAAATTTAATTAGTTCTTTTTTCTCGGTTGCTCTACGGCTAAAGTGTCCGCTTTGAACTTATTGCAAATCTGTCCCAATAAAGCGGAAATCCTTATACAGAGGCTCTTTGAAATAATGGCCTAACGCTGCAGCGGGCATGATCATTCATAATTAATTATGTGTGTGTATGTGAGTAGGAGAGAGAGAGAGAGAGAGAGAGAGAGAGAGAGAGAGAGAGAGAGAGAGAGAGAGAGAGGAGAGAGAGAGAGAGAGAGAAAGAGAGAGAGAGATTTTTTTTCAATTGGGGTTTTGGTGGGTTCAGAGAAAAACACAAAACAGAAAATGAAAGACCGTAATGGACATTTGATGAGGATAATAAAAAAATGGTTGTTTGAAAGAACGAAAATGGATATCATTGCGAAAGACAAATATAATCATAGCAGGTAAACAAAGAAACAAGATAATGTGGGTACGAAGAATCTTTGTGAAAAAAAGGAGAACTTTCCTAAAAACAGGAAAAAGACATACGAGATAACCAAAGAGATGAAGACAGGAATCTTGTTTTCTACTTTTGTATAATATATATTATACATAGGAACGTTTTCCAAAAAGTTTAGCTTAAAAACCTTTGTAGATAGCGAAAAATGTACAGTTAAAAAACAAGTGATAAAACATAAGGGCGAACAAATGTTTTTGTTTAAGCGTGAATGCTTGTCATCTCTGTGTCATCCATTGAGGAGGCGTTCCAAAAACCTAAAAAAAAAAACACAAAAAAAAAACATCAACCCAAAAATTGAGCTGCATTACATCGTGGAAAAAAATAGATAAAATCGGGCATTTATATGTGGCACATTCTTCTTATATGACCTTTTTGAGGATAAAAAGATATTTTTAAAGTTTTCATTCCTTTCCTTTTTGATTCTCATGAATATTTTATTGGGCATTCACGTGTGAACGAGCCTGAAATCATCGGAGTTTCTCCGTGGCTGTAGATAGTCTACCATCAAGCAACGCGGGGGTGGGCGGTGGGGGCCAATCATTGTTTTGCCTGTTTTGTTTTATACTGAGGGTGCTCTATTGAACAGGTTAAAACGCTCTACAATATAATAAACTGATTAACCTACTTCTCTCCGTATACTTTGTTACAGTTTTTGAGAAATAAACTATTTAAGGATATACAAACACCTAGTTTAAGGTGGGGCGAGGTGGCTTACTCAGTCAATTACTTTTGTGTCTATTTTGTTTTATACTGAGGGTGCTCTGTTGCACAGGTTAAAAGGATGTACAGTATAATAAACTGGTTAAGTTAATTCTCTCCGTATACTACATACCAGTATTTGAGAAATAACCTACCTAAGGATAATACAGACACTTAGTTTAAGGTGGGGCGAGGTGATTTGATTGGCCATCATTGTTTTGCCTGTTTTGTTTTATATTGAGAGAACTCCCTGGAACAGGTTAAAACGATGTACAATATAATTAACTATTTCAACTACTTTTCTCCTTTATACTACATTAAAGTGTTTGAGGAATAACTTTCTAAAGAATATACAGACACCTAGTTTAAGGTGGGGCGAGGTGGCTTACTTGGCCAATCATTGGTTTACCTGCTTTTATTAGATATTGAGAGAACTCCCTGGAACAGGTTAAAACGATGTACGATATAATAAACTGATTAAACTACTTTTCTCCTTTATACTACATTAAAGTGTTTGAGAAATAACTTTCTTAAGGATAACATTAACACTTATAGGTGATGTGAGCTAGCGTACTTGGCCAATCATTGTTTTACCTGCTTTTGTTAGATACTGAGAGGATTGGTTAAGTGTTCAACCTTTTTAAAGGTTTAAAATTTTAAGTAGAAAAAAGTAAACTGAGTTATTAATTTACTTCGTATTTTGTATTAGAGTAATCCAGTAGGCCTACCTCCATAATAATATACTAGCAATGTTCTAAAAATGGGACCTTTTTAATGCAAAACTACACAAATAGAAACATTAGAAAAGACATAAGTTGTACATGCGGGTATTTTTTTAAACATTACTCGTAGAGCGATAGTGGAAGTACCATATTTATTTTTAGTTGTAGAAACCGAAGCTCTGCCTCCTTGCTTGATTTTTTTTCATTTTTTTTTTCTTTGCTGATTTTTAAACGTCTTTAACTGAGACACCGAGTCTTATCTTTTTGTTTAAAAAATACGAAAAACTAGTTTATCACTATTTTATAGTGAACTAGTTATAATGCGATTATTCAATCCATTAAAATACTATCTTCCGTCACGTGACTGAACAAAATATTTACGAGATCCACTGTGTTGCGGGGAAATGGCTAACATCACCTTTTCTTTTCGAAATTACTGATGTAAATTGATTTTTCACAAAATAATGAATACTAATTTTGTTCAGCCTAGATTGTAAATCTTTAGCATACAGCTCTATAAACAGTTCAGTTATTTATAAACAACCATTTTTACCACGATAACAAGGCTATCGTGTGAAACATTTGACAGCTGTACTGAACAGCACAAACTTACCATACGACTTCTTTAATACCGAAATGTATCTTGACAAGTTCTAACAAGATTTGTCGGATTATATGGATACAGTCCTTGAAAGCAACCTAGACACGAGAGTAGTGAATATAACAATTCATATAGTATTGTTGTTGCTTTTTGCGTTTTATATTCTTTAAGTTTTGTGATAAAAACATAAAGAATTTTTTTTTTTAAGTGTATTGACGCAAACATTAAATTACAGTTTAAAAAGGGCTTCACTAAATACTTTTTTGTATTAATAATAAAAAACAAAAGAATCCAAAAAATTACCAATCTAAAGAAAAAGCAGAAATAAAAATCTCAGAAAAAAATGCGAAATTAGAGAAATTAATACTAACGCGAGTGCAAAAACGAAGTCCAAATTCAGAATTAAAGATGGGGAAAGCATAGGCAATCTAGTTCCCATTAGTGAGAAATCGTAAGGTAGTACTAAACTAATAGAGATGTGGGTTAATGGCGTTTAAGAAAATTTAATATTTTTTCGAAAGATTGAAAGCACCGAATGTGTATTGTGTTGAATGAATAATTTTAAAATTATAAAACTAAACGGCTAATGTTTTCATTTCCGTTTTTATTGAAAATGTTTACAAATGTATTCTTTGAGTTTTATAGTAGTTATAACCTTCGAAATGTTTCCATAAAAAAGGAAAAAATATATACAACACATAATTATATTTTTCTTGATATAGCTACACTGAAGAAAGGCGATTTGGAATAATATGTCTAACTGAGTACAAATACTCCGGGGCGAGATTTATACGAACTTAAAGCCCTGTTGATTTTCCAGGAAAGACAGGCATAGTCTATCATGGCTATTACGAAAGTCTAGACTCTAAGCGTCGACTGTAGGGAGTGATAGGGGTTTTTGGAATACAAAAACTGTCAGGATTATAAATGTTATGTAGCACTTAAAGTAGTGTCATATAACGCTAAATATTTGAGACAGGCAGATGTTTCTTATGGTCTTATTGTTGTAAAATCATCCAAGAAACAAAAAAAAAGATATTTACAATTTAGTCTAGTACGTGATACACCAATATAATATTATTATTGTTGTCTAAGAACACATCGACTTTGGTAGTGTTATTACTTATTACCTACCGATGTTAGAAGTTTTATTAATTTCTCCCTGTAGACGTTAGTAGTTTTATTACTGGCTCCTTGCATCCGTTAGTACTTTTATTACTATCTAATTTGCCCCAGGATACATTATTTCAGTGTTTGTTTTTATAATAAATAGAGAGATAGGTCAGCAGAGAGAGAGAGAGAGAGAGAGAGAGAAAGAGAGAGAGAGAGGAGATGTAAACGTATAATCCCAGATAATTCAACGTTTAACGTACAGAGATAGGAATGAAATATATGACAGAGAAAAATTAATGAATAAGGAGAGAGAAGACATTGACAGAAAATTGGACGCGTTATCTGGGTCTGTGTGAAGGCCACCATTATACAAGAGAAGGTGTGTAAAGGGGAGGGAGGGGGGAGACACAATTTTACCCGATAGGAAAATCCCAGTTCTGTTGTTTCAACAAAATCCTTAATGGATTACTCTGGAAATCTTCTACGTTGACGTGAAAATTGTTTCTTGGGAATTCTTTCCCTCGTCGAAGAGTGTTTAAGAGATTAGCAGGAGCTGAACATTTTTTAAAAACTGCTTCCGGGTTTGATGTACATTCTAATCTTCTGGTTCCCTCGACCTTAGTTTCTGAGATTCTTTTCTCTGTTTGCCTCGCAGCGTTGTTTTTACGAGGGATTTAGATTATAAATGAAATAGGAAACAAGAATTTCTCCTGTGATTATAAACATGTTCCTCATACTTGTGCACTAAAAGATTGAGAGCTAGAGCTGTGGGTGAGGAGGGTGATGGACAAAGCTGTGTGTCTGTGTGTGTGTGTGTGTGAGAGAGAGAGAGAGAGAAAGAAAAGGAAGAGAGAAAGTTTAGTTTCTAGGGTTGTTTCCTCTGTTTGCCTTCGCAGCGTTGTTTTTACGAGGGATTTAGATTATAAATGAAATAGGAAACAATAATTCTTCCTGTGATTATAAACATGTTCCTCATACTTGTACACTAAAAGATTGAGAGCTAGAGCAGTGGGTGAGGAGGGTGATGGACAAAGCTGTGTGTCTGTGTGTGTGTGTGTGTGAGAGAGAGAGAGAGAGAGAGAAAGAAAAGGAAGAGAGGGGGGGGGGAGGGGGGGGGTGTAGAGTGGAGTAAGAGATTCATCGGGTCTCGAAAATACCTAAACTAAAGGATGGATGAAGATAAAATTATGTCTTTGAGTAACAGTGAAGCTTCCAGATCTTTTTATTGTGAAATGTTGACGCAAAACTTGTCTGACAGCTGATCCTCTGGTCACTTGATACCGTTTATAGATTTTAATTAAGCAGCAATTTTTTTTTACTATTTTACTTCTGACGTTATAACAAGAGGAGGGGGCACATTTAAGGCTACTAAAACAAGACGAAATTTATTATCACATTCAGATTCAGCATATCAAAAATAGAGAATCTGTTCTGAGTACTAATTTTTAATCACTAATTAGAAAAAAAATGTATTAGTTCTAATGTAGCTGCAAAGCTTTCTCTCTATTTTCTCTCTCTCTCTCTCTCTCTCTCTCTCTCTCTCTCTCTCTTTCTCTCTCTGTTTTTTCTGTCTCTTTTTCTCTCTCTCTCATTCTGTATGTATATATAATTTATATATATATATAATATATATATATATATTTGGTGTGTGAGATTAGGTGTGTGTGTGTGTGGAGGGGGGGGGGGTTACACGCTTAAATACTTCTTGGTTAAACTTCATATTTGTTTATTATGTACACGTCTTAAGAGTCATCATTCATATTGATGTAATGTTTAATTTTCCTCCAAAAATTTGAATCGTTTTGGGGGTTTTGTGTAACCATGTCATTTAATTATAATTTATGTGTGTGTAATACACGTAGGCCTAATACATTTAACATGTCCAAGTCGGTTTTCCTTCAAAGGAAGAAATAAAGATCTTATCTTATAATATTCTAGACAGTTCACTCAATCATAGTCAAATTACTCGTGTTCAAACAATTTAAATTGCATTGATTGTTTCTAAATAAGTTTTATGATTTAAAATTTAATCGCATTGCCTTGTTATTCCAGGTGTATTTTTGGTATTACTAATTTACTTTTCATTATTTTTATTCATTCGTTTATTTAATAATTGTCTTGTTTATATAAAACAATCACAATGATACAATTAACAGAAACTAAATAACAATGAACGCCTTTTGAAGAAGACAGCTGCTTTAATAATTATATCAAGTGCTTTGAAAATAAATGTAACAAGCAAATAAAAGTGCAAGCTATAAATATACAGCACTATTAAACCATTTTTATTTAGGGCTGTTATCGAATATAATTACACATCGAACATAATTAACATGAAAATGGGGCTTCAGGTACAACAGCATGTTGTGTAATCACATAGAAACTTCAAAAACAATTGTTCAAGTTATATATTCAAACAGCGTTTTAGTTTTCATCATTTAATTTATGTTATTTTTATTCTTGTACGTAAGTGTTAATTCATTTATTTATCATTGGATGGATATAATTCTAATCACAGGTTCGAAAAGTAAATTAAATTTTACCTGGATTTGTCAATGTACAGCTCTAATAAAATATATCCTGACTTGATTGCAAATCGTTATAAAAAATAGATTTGAAACAATGTGCAGCACCATAGAAATTTTAGGGTGATTGAATCATTAATAATTACATATAAAATAGACTATACTTTGTACGTAAGAAGTAAGGGAAAAAGCAGTCGATAAGTATACAGTACCATAAACAATAATTGGGCGTTGTTAAACATTCGTCAAACAGGCACCAATTTTAAAGGTATTTTAAAACCAGTCAAGGCACAATAATTGGATTTAACACAAATAGACAAGGATCTGTCAACCAAAAATCAGCAGCAATATGTTTGGCTTTACATTCGATCAAAAGAAACGCATTTAGCTAAGAAAGTGCGAAATCATACATCCTAACCATGTTCACATAAACATACACGTGAAATAAAGCTTTATTCAGTCAATAAATGCATCCAATAGAATATATGGGGATAGAATCCAGGTAAAACTGCATTACAGGGAATCACATAAAAACTAAAGGGAAATTATTCAAGTTTTATATACAATCAGCGTGTTTGTTTCATGGTTTATTTTATTTTTTAAATCTTTTACCTAAGTACAAATGTACGCCATGTATTACATTTTGATATAAAGACAAACTTAAGATAACAGCAACGTGGAGCATCATGTAAATCATTGTAGGGTCAAACATACATTGGCTCATTATCATTAAATCTCCAATTCACATTTTAGACACCGTTAAAGGACAGGTTACTCATAAGACTATGATATACACACAGAAAAGAGCAACAATATGATTTAGAGCATGGTATGTATTACTATAATTCGAATAACGAGCCATAGACATCGAAGATTTAGTCATTGATAATTAAATATGCTTAATTAACCACCTCTTGCTGTTTTCTTTATCAAAAAGAATACCAAAACTACGACTCTATCAAGGAATAGAGGGATGAATAATACTGCGCTCATCCAAAAGTTAAAATAGAATTTCAAATCTTTTTCAAACAAATGAAGGCAACACAATTTACTTGATACATTTTTAGGTAACAATGCAAGATGATCGATGCAAAGGCATTCTTTATTCAAGCAGTCGTTTCACGCAAAGATTGATAGTAATACTCTCCCCGAAGAAACAATGTAATAAAAAATGAACCTAATGAATGCAAATTTAAAAGTAGTACTAATCCTTTGAGGTTTGCAGTAAAATAAAATCGAATAAGGCAAATTAAATGAATAACAGACAGGAATGTAGACAAGGTTTTGTAACGCCCACCGTTAGAACCTTAGCAGCAAGGCTAACGTTTGCAAATTTTAGACGCTGCCACAAAAAAAAAACTGAACGATCTCAGGACGTCTCAACGGTTCACTTTATACTGACATCGGCTTAACCAGTAAGGGTCGACATTTTTACAAATACATTGCAAACGATCGTTGGTTTTGAACCGTAGTTGATTGGAAGACTAACGCTCTATCACTTTCACCGATCTACTACCCCTTTAATGCTATTCTATTTAGGCTGGTTGATTAACGTCCAACGTCAGCACTAATGTAGGCTATAATGAACAGATCACAAGACTAAACGTATGCCAGTTGTACGTGCTGCCGCGTCATTTTTATTCCATTGATGCACACCTCAAAATAGGGGGAGGGGGGGGGCGAATAGACGCGTGGTAATAAAGAGCACAGTTGTCTTTTTGTTCACAAGAGACAGATAGAAAAAAAAGAGATAGAGAGAGAGACAGACAGACAGACAGACAGAGAAGTCATAAGCTCTGGCATCACCCCCTGCCCCTTTTTTTACACTTCCACACCCCAGTGCCGGCAACATCCCCTAAATTTGGAGAAAGTTTAAGCGCTTAACACAAATCATTTTCAAGCCTGCATTGATCAATACTTTTTCTAAACTATAACGTCCTATTAAAGTCATTAGTCTTTAATTTCCTACAAATTTGTGATTTTTTTTAAAAACCAAGGAACTGTTACTTGCTCATCTACCGACTAGAGATCTCGACTCGGTAAATTTTTGTTCAGAATAGAAACAAAGATGACTAACTCAAAATATTACTATTACTTTGCGGCGTCTTGATAACATTAAGTGTAGATGTCTAAACGGTTTTAACCATGACAGAACCAAACTTGAAACAAAAGTACTAAATTTTTCAGCAACACGACAATTCTGTAATTAGCAATAAGCGTAACTTCAGATAATGTGAAAAAATCACACCTGATCCATTTTGAATATGTTCTTTCTGCCTTAGTACAAAGAGCAACAAACTGGAAAAAGATGCATTTGGAATCTTTCCATTTATCTTTAAATTACCATCAACACGACTTCTCCCTAAAAGGAAAAAAAAAACTGCGCTGGAGACAATGCACTTATTATTCTAACGGGCGCATCTATCTGATTTCACAGTTGTACCACGTGAGGTTGAGTGCAATTAGTGAAGTGCAGGTTAGTGATTTAGTTGGCATGCGATTAAACAAATAAAATGCAGCACGGATACAACAGTGAAATGTGTTATAGATGCGCGCAGTTATTTGCAATAAGCAATAATTTTCTTTTCAAACGGTATGTATAATTGGATTAAATGAATAGTGTTGCCAATTTAAAAGTCAAACTTATAGGATGATGGCAAGTCCTATCCAACGCAAAAATTCAATATCAACTGCGCTAATTTAAAATGTTCAAAGAAGGTTCACCTTTGTTTAGAGTAAACTAAAACTCAACGTTAATACTTAAAATTATCGGAAAAGACAATTATCCGGTACATTAGGTATGCATGAACAGAAATTGATACCATACAAGATTCAAAGTGCTAGACGAAATGGAACCAAAATATACCAATAAACCCTCGACGCTCTGGGCGAAATTTGTATTTAACCATAATTAGATTTGTATTGAGTCATATCCTGAAATACAACTGAAGCCATGGTGGACAGATAAACGAAGTTTCGTACCATTTATTCACCAGACATAAATACACAGAAAATTATGTTTCAATTTCAATGTACAGAATGTTCACAAACACCAGTTCAACGATTCCATCCAAAATTTCTATATAAATGAACCACACTGTAGCTTTATCATTTTATCGCCTTTTGATTAAAAAAAAAGCTTTACGTGAGATCAGTATGCATCTCAAAAAATTAAAATGTCTTTAGAGAGACAGGGAAATAGTACAGGAGCTAGAGAGAGGGAGAGAGGAGAAAGAGAGAGAGAGAGAGAGAGAGAGAGAGAGAGAGAGAGAGAGAGAGAGATAGAGAGAGTGTTATCGTCATCAATATAACAATATATACGAGCCACAATGTTAATGTCTGAAAAATGTACGACTGCTACACATACCGTGTGAAGATGCCATTTTTTTCTGTCTCAGCCGGCGACATTATACTGACACCGACTAAACCAATATGGAGACGAAATCAGGCAAATACATTTGTGATCAAATTGGTTTGGAAATGGGAATCTGTTCTATTATATTCTAGGTCTGTGCTATTCTCCGATTCCTTTAGAGAAACATTGAGTGTCTTGTTAAACAAGTAGCCACTCACATAGTTCTCCGTGTCCCTCTGTTATATTTTCTGTTTGATTAACCCTGAACTGCAAAGTGTCAACCAAGTTTTGGAACTGCAATGAAATGTCTTAGCTTTTACCACAACGTTCAATTTTGATACAATTAAGTTTTCATTGTTTTAACAAAACATGTTTTTCATGAATTAACTTGGTTTTTACATTTCTCGAGTGATACTGCACAAAGTTTGTGAATAATGTCTGGTTCATCACAAGAAGAACAGTTCAACTGGTGAAGTAGACCTGGACTTCTGAGGTCTCAAACTGAATTATGACTGGCACAAGAATCTAATTGTGTTGAAATATTGAGCCTCCGTTATGCATCGTAAAGTTGCGCAGTCGAGCAGTGTTGGTGTAGCTCCTCAATTTCAATGTCCATTGTCACCAACTTAATGTACACAATGTTTGTTTCTGGCTGACTTGTCCACTGTGATTGTCTCATCCAAGGTGGAGGGCGTGTCCATTCTGAAGGCTAGTCGGGGTGCAGAGCAAAGAAGTTGTCACGATCAGTCTTTATCTGGGGAAATGTTTATAAAATAATCAATCGTTTTATTATGAAATTTTACGGCATTGCTTTAAGGTTATCTTCCTTTACTATTACACGATATGATAGGGCCATCACTTAAGGGTGAAACCGGAATTTCAGCAATCATAGACATTTGAAATCGAAACCAGAGTGTTACATTGCTTTGTTAATGCATGGTCTCTAAAAAAATAACTATAAATATAAGCGATTATGTACTTTCAGTTATACCGATTTTAAACCTGGTTTGCTAAGAAGCTAATATTTCTTTGTTAGGTTTGCGAGATGCAATTAGAATGAAGAAGAAAATAATTGAGGTGAGAGGAAATAACGGACATAGTGAAGGATGAAAAAGACTCCCTTAATTTGGCTGCTTAAAATCCAACTGTCATCAGACTGTGCTTCCACATACCAGACAGGTCGGAAAAACCTGGACTCCGTCTCAGCGGGTCACATTTTGCTGACTCGGATCTAACCAGGAAGAGAAAAAATTAGTTATATGTTTCATCGATCGTTGGTTTGGAAACGATAAACTTTTAATTGGAAGATAAACGCTGTATCATTTGCGCCAGACAGCCACACCCCTCCACCTGTGCAATTTATATTTGACAATGTAGTGATACATAAATATTTGAAAGAGTAGAATCTTACGCAACAAATGCATTTTATTTAACATTAATCAATTTTGTGTACAATATATACAGCAAAATACAAAATCACGGGCTGTATTTATACTTCTAGTACCATTAAGCCAACTACATGCTTCTGATATATTTGTAATATTTACAGTGTAAATATTACATAAAAAGTTATTTTCCAGAAACAGCATGCAATAAAATCTAGTACTTTTTAAAAAGCATGTCATCCTGCAACAATTAAGAGTATGTTTTACTTCATCCTATATGTCTGAGTGGTTCTTCTGAGGTGTAAGGTTAGATCTCTTGGTGAAGCAAGTGAGGCGCTTGTAGGATGCATGTCTCTGGTTACCAGGAGGATTTCTGTACAGGATGCTTAGTTCAGTTCTATCTGGTGTTAATATCATAGAATCAAAAGCAAAGCAAACATTAAGTTGCGACTGAGGATAGAAAGACGGGAGCGGGGATGGGTTAGCTTCATACTATGATATCCTTTGTTGTTATCTTTATATTTCAAGTAATGATAAGCCAGCTTCATGTTTTACTTCTATGACATTGTCAGGTACAGTGACTTCTTGTGTTGTACTATTAATAGCTTTAGTAATACTGAGCCAACTTGATGTTTTTGATAAACGTTCACATTTTTATATACTCTTCCTAAACTCAGTGGGCTCTAGAAATTTTAAAACAGAAGAGATGTTTCACCTATCCAGCCTCGTCAGTAGGTTGTCATTTGGTAAGCACTCGTTCCAGCCTCGGCAGTAGATTGTCATTTGGTAAGCACTCGTTCCAGCCTCGGCAGTAGGTTGTCATTTGGTAAGCACTCGTTCCAGCCTCGGCAGTAGGTTGTCATTCATTTTGGTAAGCACTCGTTCCAGCCTCGGCAGTAGGTTGTCATTTGGTAAGCACTCGTTCCAGCCTCGGCAGTAGGTTGTCATTCATTTTGGTAAGCACTCGTTCCAGCCTCGGCAGTAGGTTGTCCTTTAGTAAGCATCTGTTTCAGCTTCGACTGTAGGTTGTCAATTTTTGGCAAGTTCAGGCTTGGCAGTGGATTGACATTTGATGGTAAGCACTCGTTCCAGTTCCACCCTTAGGTTGTCATTTAGGCACACGTTCCAGCCTCAATGGTAGGTTTTAGCATGCGCTGTCTGGTTTAGGTCTGGCCATGGAGAATAGAGATTAGCATTACACCAATGTTTCATAGGAGAAAGTTACCAAAGCTAAACACTGACGTGGATTTTTTTCAAGTGAATATTTGAGTAACAACTTTATTTCAAATGTAAGAAAAAAAGTCATCACAAATATAACTTTGGTTAAAATTAAATATGGAGAACATTATTTGTCCCAAGTGAATTCACCAGAAAGCTTTAACCGCGATACTGATGACCTGAACAGTTAGCTACTGCCGACACTTTAAAGTGGAGTTTTTAGCACAAGCAGCATCGAAATGTTTATTATGCGTAGAACTAAAGTGACTTACGCTTTCACTTCGATGGGTGTATCCACAGAGATGTAAGGACATTTTTGCACTTTGAAAAACATTTTAACGAGCAATGACACATATCAGACGAAAATGTATATTAACAGCAGTTCAACTTCTTTTCTAAAACAGCTTGTAATCAAATATGGGGGTTTACAAAAATATATGCCCCTGCAATGTAATAATGTTTTACTTGATTCTATACGTCTCTGGGTATTTTTTTTAGAGAGATAAGGTTGCGTCTTTTAGTGAAAGAAATGAGGCGCTACTAAAAAGCACGTCTTTGGCTATCTGGAGGACACTTCTACACAATTCATAATTTTTCTTGTGTCATAACCGTAGAATCATGAGAAAAGCAAACATTTAGCCGAGACTGATAATTTAAAGGGATTTAGGGGGTGAGAATTTAGTTACTTTGAGTTAGCTTTATACTATGACATCCTCTGTCTTTTTCTTTATACTTCAGATAAAATTAAAACAGCTTCGTGCTTTTAATGCTATTACTTTGTGCTGTACGACGACTTCACGGGCTGTATTTATACTTCTAGTACCATTAAGCCAACTACATGCTTCTGATATATTTCTAAAATTGTAATATACAACAATTTTAGACTTAGCTTTCTCGCCAGTGGGATATCTGGTAACCACTCGATCCAGCCTCGCCAGTGGGTTGTCCTTTAGTTAGCACCCTTTGCAGCCTCGCAGTAGGACACATGTACACAATGCATAGTTTCTCTGGTATCATAACAAATCTTAAAATCATAAAAAAAATATTAGCTGAGACTGAAAATTAATTAAAGGCGGAGAGGGGGTGAGAATATACTAACTATAAGTTAGCTTCAAACTATGACATATTTAGTTTTATTTACACTTTAAGTAAAAATAAACCAGCTTCGTATTTTAATATTATTTATTGTGCTCTACATAGACTTTATGTGCTGTATTTATACTTCTAGTAGTTTACTTCATGCTTTTGATACTGGGACAATTTTTGCTGTACACTAAAATCCAAGTTAGCTGTACAATTTCAAAACAGAAAGATGATTTCAAAACGATTAAAAAAATCAATAAAAATATAATATACAGCAATCTACCGATATAGCCGTCTCCAGTAGTTTATTTAGCAAGCGCTCGTTCCGGCCTTAGCCGTAGGTTGTCCTTTGGTAAGTCCCAATTTCAGCCTCGGTAGTAGGTTGTCATATGGCAAGCACTCGTTCCAGAATCGCCAATGGGTTGTCTCTTAAACAAGCACTTGTTATAGTCACGGCAGTAGGTTATTTGGTAAGCACTCGTTCCAGCCTCGACAGTGAGTTGTCAATATGGCAGCACTCGTTCCAGACATGTCCACAATGCATGGTTTCTCTGCTGAGAATAAGAATTTAAAGGCGGGGGTGGGAATATTACTTACTTGATTTAGCTTTATGCTATGATACCCTTTGTCGTTTTCTTTATACTTTAAGTAACAATTTCAAATAAATGTGCCAGTTAAAAAAAATGAAATAAAATATTTTACTAAGCTGTATTGCCAGTAGGTTATCTGGTAAGCGCTTGTTCCAGCCTCGTCAGTAGGTTGTCTTATTGTAAGCACTAATCCCAGTTTTAACGGTAGATTTTCGGTATGCACTGTAAAGTTAAAGGCTGGGTGTGTAGAAAAAATATCAGCATTACCTCAATTTTTCATAGGAGAGAGTTACCGAGCTTGCCACTAGTGACCATTTTGGTAGCATTTATTTTATATGTAGAAAAGAAAAAATATTGGCGTATTGTGAGAACTAAATGAAAATGTAATATTTCACTTCAATGTGTGTTAACAGTTAGGGCAACACGCCAACATTTCTGAAGCTTCAAATTAA